>JAUZNC010014226.1:0-47602 GCA_034780395.1 Vannuccia rotundouncinata | reverse complement strand
AATATCTTTAAGTGACGCATCTTGACAATTCTTAAATATCTTTGAGTTACGCATCTTGACAATTCTTAAATATCTTTCAGTGACGCATCTTGACAATTCTTGAATATCTTTAAGTGACATATCTTGACAATTCTAAAATACCTTAGAGTGACGCATATTGTCAATACTGAGGTTTTTTCTCTTGCATAAAGAAAACTTTATAAAAAGAAATACTTCTTTAACAATAAATTAGAAATGACGAAGTTATATGCAATCAGTTGTTGGGCATTTTATTAAATTACATTTAAATATTTATTATAACTCTTGACAAATTTTGTATTGTTGTATAAATAATTGGCTAATTCATTTTGCATCTTTAATTTGTATATATTTGCTGGAAATAACATTGCTATGAGTAAAAAAAATATTTTCATCTTAGTTGATTTACAATGGACTGTTAACAAAAATTTTATATATAGCTATATCATATTCATACTAAATTTACAATTTGGTTTTTATCAGTTATAAACATTTTCATCATTGGCGTGTGTTTAGTTTTTTAAGCGTATTCTTCATTAGTTATCTAATATATCATTTTTGAAAAGTTATCGATTGAATTAAACTACAAGACTTCCGTCTTGTAGTTATATCTTTCTGTAAAGTTTGAGTAAACAACTGTTTCTTTGGGGAATATCCATAATCTGGATTTTCTCATGTCAAGATTACTCTCACAGCTTGCTCTATAATATTCACATAAAAAGTAAGAAGCTGGGATATATTTTATTAACTCTAACCGATATAAAAACGATATTATATTAATTAAGCATGCATTGCCTTTTCAATGCCACAGAAATATGTTCACAGTACAGTAAAGCGCTATAAATAGAATAATTAAAAAAATCATAGATTATGTAGATAATGCTACAGATAATTTTTATATTTTAAAAATAAGAATGCGCAAAATAAAAGATTGAAAAACTTTTTAGAAATGGTTGATCATGCTATGTGTGATATATAATCATCGCTCTAGGCTACAAGTTTAGTCTTAATTAATCTAAATATCTAAATAAAATAGAGATTCTCCCTTTGCAACATGATATAATAAAATAGGAAGAAACAAAAAGCCTGTGTTGCAGTAAAACTATAATTTATTTTACAAATTTTCGGAGATCCACTCCATAGACGTGTATTAGAAATTAATTGATCCTATACATATATATATATTATAGGTTCAATTAACTTCTAATAAATGTATAAATATAATTATTGTTAACATAGGAAAATTAGAAATGTACTTTAAAACATTTTATTGAGACAATAATCTAAAAAGAAGAATATTCCAATGAAATAAAATTACACTTACAATTTTTTATTTATAATTTTTAATTGAAATCTATTACTTGTATTCAATATTTCAAAAACAATATATAATGCTGTTTATGCTATTATGTTCAATATTTGCATTACTACCTATACTAGAGAACTAATATACTTAATAGTAATCCTAAGTAACTTCCTTTAATGTGATTGTTTAAACGCAGTCAAAGAATAAATATATTTCTAAAAGTTGCAAATTGCAATAACTAAGTCCGTGTTAACAGAAAACGCTAATTAGATATAGTAGTATAAGCAGATACCCAACTAAATATTTATCATAATGTTTACGTAGAGCAAAAAAGTTGGTAAGAACTATAGTTCTTGCATAAATATTTTTTTGTAAACTTAAATGGCAGTAAAAGAACAAGTTATACTATGAAAAATCGACCTATATATTTTATTAATATTTGTAAATTTTAAAAACACACATTCGGCCAGTCGACATAAATAGACTTTTTTTAAAATTCACCGACTTTAAAAAATGTTTGAATATAAATAGAAATCTTAAACATTGTTTTTAGTGAGAAAGATAAAATGATCAGAAACAAAAATTAATTAATCTGAGTAGATCTAAATAAATATTTTGTTTTAATTTGAAATTATTTCTTTTATTTCACAATTATAAATAATTTAATATATAAATGTGTATATTGATTTTAATGTTCAATTGATTCTTTAAAAAATTAAAATTATTTATTTATGATTGATTTACCTTTTTAACGACGCAAACGTTTGCTTTTAAACTATATTTTAAGCACAAAATAGACACATTTGTTGAATTAGTTAATATATATATATATATATATATATATAAATAAAGGTTTATGGATATAAAGTTGTAGTTGTTTAATTAAAAAATGAATAATATTGGAAGAAAATATTTAAAAAAAAAAATTATTTACTAATTGCGATTATTTATAATTTGTTGAAAATTTATATATATTTATTTTTATTTAATGTACCTTTGTGTTCAAAAAACTAAACTTTTAATTTTTGTGTCAATGTTATTATGTTAAAAACATTCAACATATTTTTGAAATCTTTTAATCTTTTTTCCATATAAATGGTAACGATACTAATTAATGAAATAATCCCAGACATAACAATTATCCTCAACAACAATTTAAATAATTTTCTTTTTAAAAACAATTTAATTTATTTTTCTTACACAGGGAAAATAGGACATGAAAAATATCAAAGTTATAGCTATAATTCAAACAAAAATGTAATTATTTTAATGAAACAATATAGTATATGAATTAAAGTAAAAAAATATTGAATACTTTAATATCAATTAAATAAACAGATATATTTTAGTTTTAAAAGGGTTTTTAAAATAATTCACGAGTTCTTTAAGTTTTAATACATTTTCTGTTTTTTTTTACCAAATAATGATGAGGTATTATAAAAGGTATACTATTTTAATAATAATGTTTATATTAATGTAATGCTTAATAAATATATATTTATGAGAGATATATTGAAGTCACATCCGGTAAAAGCCGCTGAAGTTAAAAAAACGAATTGCAATTTGAAAAGCAATTATCTTGATTCTCTCAATAAAACTGTTTCATGTATTTTATAATTAAAATGATTTTAATAGATATAAAGAGGAAACATTTGAAGCGAATATAAGCACCAATGATACGTTTGAAATATAATGTATACCTCTATTAAATTAAAAAAAGATTTTATCTTAATCACGTGCATGTTTCTCGTTCTACTAAAAGAGATTTTTTTAAATTTTACAGACTAGCATAAATCATTAGCAACAATGCGACGTTGGCGTTGCAACACAAAGTAAAATAATCTTATTAGTAACTAAAAGTGGCTTGAATTTGACACTTTAGAGATTACGTAGGATTAAATTGATAAAAACTTTTCATAATAATTAATTTTTGAAATATAAGTAAGTATGCATTCATCAATTTCAGATATGATAATAATGTCAAAAATATAAAATCAAATGTTCTTAAAATCATGTTTACAACACATTTTTAAAAACAATTATTCACAAGTTAGTGTGATTAATATAATGCAACATAAAGTAATCGACTATAACAAATCGATTTTATTAATAACATATTGTTCCAAAAATAACATTTAAAATTATAATACAAATTAGAAAATAAATTAAAGAATTATATAAGTTTTATGAAGTTATAAAATAAATTTTTATATGATAATCATTTTATAGTTTTTTGTACAGTTTACTATTGTGACACTTATAAATTCTTGAATAGTTTACGATAAATAAAAAATAAGTTTTAAATAACAACTTTATATGTACATTATTTTAGTGAAAAAACTTTTCGATAGACTATTATTATCATAAAACATTTTATTTTGCAAACAAAAATTATTATTTTTGTATTCTTCTTTGTAATAGACGTATTAATATTCTACAACATATATTTATTCTTTTCAATATACATTGTGTCTGAACAACATTTTGGAAAATAAGTTTTATTTCAAAATTTGAGATTAAAATTTGTAGTGTAAATAAGGATACATTATAAAGCAAATAGCTCAAAATATAGTATAATCAGTACAACATATAAGTAAAGGGAGCAATTTATAAGTAAATAGCTCAACATATAAAGTACATAGATCAACATTTAATCTAAATTGTGTAACATTTTGTTATTAGCTAGAATAGTTCAACATATAGTGTAAATAGCTCAAACTAATCCTAAAATTTAGTAAAAATTATAAAAATATAATTAATCTGAACAAAAGAAAATGATAAATAAACTTCAAAACATTGTTGTGTTCACTAAGTCCTTTCATTATTTGACTTATCATATTGCAAATAAGTCAACATTAATAGATCAATTTAATTAGATCAACATATAGTGTAAATAGGTGAGCAAATAGACAAAATTGAGTGAAATAGTTTAAATAGTATGGCTCAACATATAATTTAATTTCTGCTAAATAGCTAAATAATGTAATTAGCTCAAAATTAGTGTAAATAGCTCAACAAATAGTGTAAATATTCTGAAATATGTACGTATAGTGTGTATCGAACATAATCAATATTACTCGACATAACAAATACAATTATAGGTGCGAATATTTTTCTGTTTTATACCTAAATTTGTTTTAAAAAAAAGTTTTAACCCATTTTCATGCTTCCCTTTAATCCTTCAGGTATGTAAAATCCCCATTAAAAATGTATAAAATTATATAAAACATTGATTAAACTAAAAAAATATTATTTTCAACTCTTCTGTTTTGTGCTAATGTGTCTGATCCTATATATGTCTTCTAATGTATATATTTCAAATCTAATTAATTAATATATTTAATAAAATTAATAAATTTATATTCATTACCTAACAATATATACTTTAACCACTTCAATTCATTTTAATAACCTCCCAATAATGTAATGATTAATTTTATTAAAATCCTTTCCAAACCACAAGTATTTATAGTTGCAACCTAAGTTGTTATTGAATAAATTACATTTAATAGATTTTAGTTCAATTATTAAATGCTAGAATAACTGACATTTTTCCAAAAAAGTGTTAATATATTTTAAAAAAACAATACAACATAACAAATTGTGAACCAAAACTTTTAGATAATTTAAATTAAAATATGAATGTATAAATTTCAATGAAATGAAATGATTATTATTTCGTTTATTATGATCATGATTTTTTTATTTAAAAGGATTAAGGAATTGTAATCAAATTGCAATTTCGAATTATCTAAGATCTAAAGGAAACAAAGCTAACAGAGGAGATTGTTTTATTTATGATAAAGCAGGTCTAATCCAATTGTTTTTTGTTTAAATGAAATGAAGAATGTCCAGATTATCACGATCGGGAAATAATAAAGAAAAGTAAATTTTACAAGTTAACAAAAATACAGTAATAAATTAATTAGATTAAATATTAATACTATTAAAATACTTATTTAAAACATAAATTGAAAATATTACATATTATTAGTATAGTCACAATATCGTTATACTTAAAATTGATTTAAAAATATTCCATTACATGTCACAAATTAAAGATTTCAACTATTCATCATTTTTACTGCCATACATGTGTGTTTTTGACACATTTAAAGATATGTATAGACAGTTTTAATCTAAAATTATATTATTCTAGAAAATAGATATGGTTTAAGTTCTTTTCACAATGACAATTTAATTGAGCAATTAATTAAGTTTAAAAGCAGTTTGTATTAAGAATACAAAATATATGAAGCATTCAATAACACATTAATCACAAGTATACGTCTACTCGTAAACAAATATAAATAAACAAGCTGTTAGTTTACTTTTATTTTTGTTAGAATCAAAACAACCCTCCAAGTATTGTTTATTGAATTTGTAAATAAACATAACCATGTCCATCACAATAATTATAAATTATCGCATAGTATGTTGTTCCATGTCTTATATATTACTCTCTATAAAGAAAGTAGAATCGCTATATTCCACTTTTTTTAGGGAGTAAGACTTATTAAGTATCGATAAATTATATTACAGATAACCTCCCAAAATATTTTAGATCACTAAAATAAATGCTAACATGGTTTCATTAGTATTCTCATATTTTATTCAATATTATTAAATAAAATGTAAGTTTACAAACATTTAAAAAATGATTAGTGTTAATGATTAGATAATATTAGTGTTACGGCTTAGAATACTGTTTAAAATTCTTTCAAAGTTAAGTAAAACATATTTAAAATTGTGTTTGTCCAATTCTATATTTTTCAGAAAAGTTTGATAACACCGAAAACAAAAATATAAAACATTTAGATAAATCAAATACAAATCTTTGATCTAGTACAAAATTGACAAGACAGAGAATATGCATTAAAAGTTCTTTTGATTTTATTTCCCAAAATGTTTCTTTTTTCAAATTGTAAGAATAATATCACTTCTATTTTCAATATTTTATGACAATATTGCAATGTTATTTCATGGTGAAACAATATTTGTTAAGTTCAATTAGGTCAATATATGTATAGAATATGGTTCAATATTTAATTACCTAAATTAAATATACAATTGTTACTAAATAGAAAAGCAAAATTTTTTCAATTAAAAATTTTTATATCCGTGCAAAATTATTTTATTTGTGCATCTATAATATTTAGTTGAAAGTATGATAATCAAGCACCAATTAAACAAATCACATCCAATCAATTATTTAACACAATTAAGTAATAAATTGATTGATGTACGACGAAATATATTTTTATTTTGGTTAGAAAATGGATCACTCACTGAAATATTTCGCAATTCATGAAGGAAAATATTCTAGTGTGTGCATTTTTAAGTATAGGCGCCCAAGAATTGGCAACATGTGTTTTTTTAAATAGTTTTAGTCTCAATTGACAATTTAGCAAATGTAAATGAAATATTTACAAACGTTTACGGATTATTTAAGGATTAGGAATCAAGAAAGAATCACTTAATAACATTGGCATTCTCTTCCTCAAATGTAAGGGAGCAAATTCAAAGAATACACTGTTGAATAGATATATTCTATGAAGCGTTATTTTTGAGGTCAAGACAATTAATTAGGTAAATGAATTACCTGAATATAGCATTTTATAAAGAAAATAACCAAAATAAAACATAATAAAAAACAACTTCAGAACTGTCAAATTCACGTGATGAACAAAGTGTGATCAAATTATTGAAATTTCTGATTTTGAAATTAATAAAAGTTGGAATAATGAATAAGGTGTCGAATCTGCATTTTAAAATTTAATATTTTTTATAACAATAATTTAATGTATAATATTCATATGAACTTACAATATTTTTTTCGGTATAATTTTAATATGAATGTTTTTAATGGATGTTTCGAATGATTCAGAATAAAAATTTAAAAAAAATAATCTTTAAACTTTTCATCAAGGTTCATGATTTGGTTAAACAGTTTATACAGAGAATTCAAGTTTTGATTAAATTGGATTTAAATGTTACAAAATTGTTTTGACCTCTTCAGAAAAGAGTCCCTTCTAACAATAATGTAAAAATTGTAATTTGAAAACGGCTCTCTTCCTCCCTCTCTATCATAACCTATGCATAGACACCTCGTGCTACAAAACTTTAACTCGCATTAGTATCAATTAAGTTAGAACGTTTAGCAGTTGTATGAGACCCCTGCTGTATACATAAAAAGGATATATTGATTATTTAGAAAGAAATTGTTTAAATAAGTATTCACAAAATACTTCTTTTTATGTCAGGTTGTTCAAAGAAGGCAATTTTCTTGAATATCTTAAATATTATAACTACAAATCTATAATATCGCTGTCTTTCAAAAGTACAAACACACGCAATTACGAAAACAAGTGAAAGAATTTTGATTTCTTTCTTTGATTGAGAAAATAATATACATTATATTATGATAAACGGGGTTGGTTAATGAGCTCTATACTCTTTAATTAATATTGCAAAATAAACAATAAACAAAATTCCTTTTTTATTTGTACATTATATATATATATATGTGTGCAAGTAATATTTTGAAGTAGGTATAAAGAGGAAATAACTTTATTTTTAGCAAACGAAAGTTGTTAATTTTTAACCAGCTGCAATATTATGCTGATACTTTGTTTCTTTACTTTTTTGAGTAAATATAAAAACCCTGATCAATTATATGATCGATTTATACTTATCTACGTCCAGACATATGCGAAAATCTTTCTACAAGATTTGCATCCATTATATTCGTTTTAATATCAGTGAAAATTTCATATTTATATATCAAAAAAAATTCTAGGTAGAGTTTATTTGATCTCTACGTTTTGTATTTTTCTTTTTGATATTTCTTATTTGATTTTAAAATGCAGGTATTTGGAAATTTTTATATTTGATTTTAAATTTTTTTTGAAATGGATAAATATTTGATGTTACCTACCTAAAGTGCGAATTATTACAGTATAATTAAGAATTTGTTTTAAATGGAAATAAAAATTGATTTTTGTTATTTTTAAATTTAACTTAAAACCACTATTTATGATAGTTTAAGATTAATATTTTTTTATTATTTCAATAAATTGGTATGACGTAATTTGAAATACTAACCCATTTGAGTATAGGGTTGGACTAACTTTTCCTTCCATGGGCAATTTACTCTAATTCCTATATTTTTTAAATTATTGTAAATCATAATGGCGGATATACCCCGTTTTTCATCATAAATAAAAACAAAAATATTGAGTTGCGCGTAATGATATCCTAATGAACATGCCATTACTATAATTATAAAACTTTGAACCCTTCATATAAAGTGGGAATTAAAGTCTAAAAAGAATTTTAACGATTCGCATATATAGATAGGTATGTTATTTGAATTATTTTCCATTTTTGCTATTTAACTTAAACATTATCTGTCCATTCAATATTCGTAATTATGTAAATTAATTATACATCTAATTTAATACATTTAATTCACTTATACAACAATTTTTTATAAAAGAAATATTTCCTAAATTAAAGATATAAAAATTCAATGTTTCAAAATATAAACGTTCTATTTAAAATATTTTAACGACATTTTGATATTTTTAGCATTTAAATAATTAAAAATTTTATGGGAGGTTACAAATTTCAGTCATCTGACCGAATGCAATAAAAATCGTGAAATAAATTGTAAAAATAAAACAATAGATGGTAATTTAATATATATTTTATGAAATATAAAATTCTTCTTGTGAAGATTGTTTTTTAAAGAATAACACATTTTTTGTTGTTTGTATTTTTTAAATAGATATAATTTGCTTACTGCTGCTACTTGATCCCCCTCCGTCTTGTGTGGATGTCTGAAAATACAAACACACTTAAATCGTGAATATTGTAATAAAAAAGAAGAGTATATAAAATAGAATAATCGACTTTTATTATAATACAGAAAATTTAATTGAAATTTTAAAATGGAAAAGTTTACACTTTTTAATAATCAAATTTATGAAAAACAATTTTAATAGTTCCTTTTTAAAATGAATCCTATAATTATGGATCCAGTGTATAATTTTCAAGAACCATTTGAACATTCATTTCTCCCAAAATGATTTACGTAAAATTGTTAAAGAAGAGTGTTCCCCAATTGAATACACGGATGTAAGAATATTTTTGTTGTTAACCGTTATTTATGTTCCTATTTTATTATATTTTAAAAATTAGTTAATCTCATTACTTAGTTAATCTCTTAGCTCATCTTAGCTTAGCTTAGTTCATCTTAGCTCATCTTAGCTCATCTCTTAGCTTATTAAAAGAATACTTATTATACAATAAATATTTTTAACAATTAGTTATTCTTACTGAGCTGCATCCCGAGGATTCTGGATTTAAATTACTTTGAATTGATTGACTAATTTGATATTTATTGGAAGGCGCTTGTGATTCTGATTGAGTGATCTCAACTTCTATCGATTCTTCACATCGAAGATTGTCAATTGATTCATTGTTGTCGGCTCCGGCGACTCCATCCTCCAAAGTTGTCTTGGAATCGTAGAATGCTTTAAAAGTTTAGAAAACATTAATGTATACATGTTATCTTTAAATAATATATATATTTGTCACCGCTCAGTTATCATACATAAATTTAGTTAATAATTAATTAAACGATATGGTAAAAAGAAAATACCTTCCATGATTATCTATACTTCCTTCTCGTTTTTATATATTTATAATTGCACATTACATTACATTAGATTATAGTTTATTAAAAAAAATTTATTCTAACTGTAGCTATCAAAAGTTTTTCAATTTCTATCCAAAATCATAATGTAATAAAAAATAATAATTTTTTGATAAATTAATATTGTAAATGTAAATTTCTTATAATTTAAAAAATATATTTTGCGAATATTACTAAATTTGTGGATAGTGTTTTTTTATGTATTTAACAACGTTCCAACAACGTACTAAACACGCATTTAGCAAGGCATTTAACAAAGTATTTAAAAAAAGTTCACTCAGGGGGACCGTACCAAACGAACCCATTAAGGGTCGCAAAACTTCCGAATAGCACAGTTGCTAGCCAATAACGAAAGAGTTAAATCTGTACAACAAACTCGCACATCCAGACACATCCCGTGTTATAAAATGTGAAATTTAATTAATACAATTATTTACGAATCCTGGCAGAAATTTATTTTATTCAATCAATAAATGAGATATATCCATACAATATTTTATTAATATATATTTATTTAAATACTGATTGAAACATCAAATATCTTATTAAAATTTGTTGAATATTTTTTCAAGCGATCACAAAAACAAATATGGAAATGTAGTCTATTTTGAAATAGTTTGGTAAGATATTCTACTCTTCGGTCAAGAAAACCAGATCAATTATTTTTCGTCATGTGAATTTTCTGTTTAATTGTTTTATTTTGCGCCATATTTAGTACAAACTTACAGTGAATATCTTACTTTAAAAAAATCTTTCTTGAGAATCAAACTGATTTAAATTTAGAGTACGTCATTATTTTATTTAAAAAACTCAAAAAGAAATAATTATTTTGCGGAATTTATAAACTGAACTTGTATAAGATATTGTCTCAAATAGAATCGAAAGAACGCGTATCAAATTTAAAGTATCGATTTTTATATAACTAAGGATGTGTATTTGAATATATATTTATATATATATCCAACGTAAAGAAACCACATTTTTAGATACAAGTTACAGAATACAGCGAAATATGTATAGTATGAAACACCTTCATAAATTTATTTCACGACGATTTATTTTGCCTTATTATAACATAATATTGTTGTGTAGAAAGTAGAATTAGATATTCACGGTAGGAAGTAAATTAAATGTTGAAATAAAGTATGCAAAAATAAAAATAAATTAAGAAAACGATTGGCATCCATTAATTTAAGCTCAGACTGTGATTTATAATTAATAAGGAGTATTTTTAGAAATATAATTTAAAAATAATTTAAATAGTTTAACCAAAAATTCAATCAAAGTTGAAAAATTGTCTGTAAACTATATCAAAGTAATACAAAGATTTTATTGAAAAATAATGATAACCTAGAATATAAAAGTGCTTTAATTGTCGCGCTCAAAACGGTGGTGTTGCTAAAGTAGCGTAAAGATAGATCTGCCTGCTTACATAAAAAAATATAAAACGTTTGTAAATTTGTTTCATAGCAAATCAGATTATATTTTACGACAGCTGAATTATATATGTACTTTGCATTGTCAGCTGAAATTGTAGGGAGAGATCGATAATGGGATTAATTAATATGCTCAGTACAATGCGTGTATATACATTTGTAGTAAAAATAAATGCATCCTATGGAATACACTAATTGGTAGCTAGGAATTAAACAATCTATAATAATTAACGAACTGAATCTAAGCTTAAGAAAACCAAGAAGCACATACAATGGATTATAAAAAAACGGTTATACTAAATAAAATGTCCAAAGGTTAATATAGTCTAAAAAAATTATTATATAAAATAAACGAATACATCAATAATTATTTTATAAGTATTTCTTGGCCGCCTATAGATTCTTCTCTTCTTTGGAGTTAAGTAAGGTTAGCACGATTTTGTTGGGGAAGAAGTCGGGCTTCTTGTATGGTAACTTGGAACCATCTTTGATTGTTGAGAAGACTGCTGTGAAGAAACAGCTGATCTGTCATTACCTGTCTGTGTTGGAATATAGCTGGTCAACGTGTTCTGTGTAAAATGTTCCCTGATTTGTTGATGGACAAACTTGCGGGGTACTGTACTGCCAATGCAGAAACATAGACAACCTTGGAATTGCATTTTGTTAACGATGGTTTTCATGAAGCACTCATTCCTAACTTTTGATGGATAATCTTAGATGGTGCAGGTACGTTGAAGGACAGGCAGACGATGATTTGTTTGCGTTACGTAGAATATTAGATCTATGCACAATTCAAACATCTAGATGGTGTCTACGAAAGAGGTGTCGTAGTTTGGATTCAACCTTATAAGAATAGAAGGTTTTTAACTTGGAGGTGTGTTGATGCTTAAGCTTGCAGGGTACCTATTTCTGTAAAGACGAGTCCAAGGGAGTACTGATGGCATTCATGAAGACATCGGATCTTACTGGCTTTCTATAGCAAGCAAAAATTGTTTGTGCAATCTTCTTTGAACTGGACAACTACAGGTCTTTGGTTAGGTTGATGAATGCCTCACAGATAATAATAGCTTGATCAGAAGAGGTGATGAAAAAAACTATCATCCACATTTAGATGGAAAACATTGTGGTTTGGAATTAGCTGCTTTTTAAGGTTATAAAAAGCAAAAAGCAAGCAATTAGTCAAGATGTTCTACTTCCCATTTGAAGGCAACGAATTTGCTTAAAGATTTTACCATTGAAGTGTAGAGAAAATGTCAGAAGTCCCAACTATCCATCTTCGTGGTGAAAGGTGTGATGTACGTCACAACTGTATTTGTTGATATAAGGGATGACATTGTCAATAGGAATGTTCAACATGACTGAATGATGTTTCAGAAGAAACCTGGAAATTATGGATGAGTTCGACATCACTTTAGATTTAGAAGAAATGAAAGGCTGAGGAGGAGAGAAGTCGAGCGATTTTGTATGAGGACGAGTCGATGCTATTTAAATCGGATCGGAATTCGAAGAACGGCAGAGGAAAAGTTCCTGTAAGTCTTGAATAGTCGATGCAAAGAACTTACTATGAAATAAATTAATCATCTTTTATATTTTTTACGCAAGCGGTCCCCACAACACCTTCTATTTTGCTAATATATTTAATTTACATAAATACCACAATAATAATGTATGTTCGTTTTTAATTTGTTGATATTTGCTATTAAATATGTATATTTGTATGTTTTACAATTTTAGAAGCGTAATATATTGAAACAAACAAATTATAGTGGAAATAAATAATTCTTGCATTTAAAAAAATAGGAATCGATTCACACATTTTTGCTACTGTATCATATCACAAGGGTTTCTTCATTCTACTTTATTTCGTGTCATTTCGTGACAAAGAAAGCGGTAAAAAATGGGAGCCTTGAGAATTTTGTTTATAACTATAGTTATATTGTTGAATTTCATTCAATTTACTTTTTGATGAAATATCCCTCCTCAAGGCAATATGCGTTTTGTTACGAAGCTTAAGACAGGTGTGGTCTAATCACTAATGTAAATAATCGATGTTAAATGTGTATGGAATACATTTGCGTCAATATGTTGTATAACTAAGCAATATAGAAATTCCGACTGTACAACTTAATCCAATATTCAAAAGACGCCTTCTGTTCCAAATTAAAATAGACAAAAGATGTATACTTCTACCCTAGAATTTGTAACATATTATTTTGACATTTTTTGTAATATTTTTATGCTTCGCATATCTTCTTTTAAATTCATAAAACATCAACATTAAATGTTCATTTAAATTTAGGGAAAACCTGCTCGATTATTTCGTTAATTTAGGTTTTTCACGCATGAATCATTCAACTTATCTCATTCAATATTCAAAAAAAAATATTTTTAAACCAAATTTATGTGAATATATGTGTAAATTTGTTAAATTTAATCTATTCTAAAATGGCTAATTTGCATTAAAATTAAATTTGTCTAATTTGAAATATACAAATTTTATCTTAGAAAATATCTTATTTACAAATTAAATTATAACTTTACTTTTATAGCACATATTTTAATAAAACATTATATTTTAATAAAACTTTAAAATATAGAATATCATGTAATTTTATATAGCTAAAAAATAAAACTTATAATACATATTCGTTATATTTTCCTCTAATTTATAAAAACTTTAAATTCTTTAGATTTTATAAACTATAAGAAAAGAAGAGCATGAAATAATAATTTTAAAAAATTCTGAAATTAAGTCAAACGTAAAAAGCCAGTAACAAACTATGTAGCTGGATGGCTTTAGTTAAATACATATTTTTCATGGATCGATAAAATGCTGCAAAATATGTTTTTTTCAAAAGATGTTCTCAACATTACTAAGGTTTCCCCTATCGTTATCCCCGATATAATTAAATTATAAAAAGAATAACGAACGAACACAGTATGCAAAAACATCAATTACAACCGAAAATATAAAATTAATTTTTATATTGAATTAAATTTTACATTTTTTATAGATATATTAATTAATATAAAAAATACAGGAAATAGATTTTTAATTAATAATTAAATTATTGATTATCGAAAACATTTTAAAAATTCAAACAATGAAGATCTGTAGAAATGCGATATTTAAATAGATAGAAAACTATATTATAAGGATAGCACATTGAAAGTATACCTTTAATATGAATATCTTAAAAGTAATATTCATAGACATTTTATATATGTGTATATAGTGTAATATCTATACTTTAAATATGTAGTTATATAGTGTAATGTCTATAATGGTAATATTATATTATAGATTCCATAATATTAAATTTCGTATGATATATTGCTAATGTTTACTTCATTGAAATTTTATTTCAAATCATTATATGTTTTTAATAAAATATAGCATTTATACATTGATTTCAAGGACATAATTCTCAAACATAGATGAGGCCGCGTAGATAAATTTATGTGTTAATTCTATTGTTAATGTCTATTAAAATCAATGCAATTTCCATAAATATCTTTAAAAAAAAATTTTTTAACTTTAAAAATATATTACTGGAGTAATGAAATTTATGTCAATATGATCACAGAGTAGATATTTTGAATTCTTCGATATAATGATTAAATTGCGAAAATTAAATTTCGAATTCGTTGCCTTAAGATATCGTCAAAATCAGTAAGAAAGTTTTTTGATACAAGAATGATGAATATTTTGCACATTCCGTCAGGAATAATAATTGGATTATAAACTAATGCATTCGACTTTTTTACATCCGAGTCATCAAAAAGGTACATATAACAGAACTGTCGGCAGATTTTGCACGTGAAATCGAAAGCATACTGATAGAATTAGAAAATGATGCTATTCCAGAAGGAACTTCTCAACAAACAAAACAACACGTATTGAAATTCAAGAACTTTCTCAAAGAAAAAATATATTGTCTGAACAATTTGAAAAGGCTGCAACATCAGTTCTTAATGACCACCTGACGTTATTTTATGCTTCTCTAAGGACAAAGGATGGTCGCTTTTACAGTCCGAGTAGCCTGGTGTGTATCCGTGCGTCCCTGTACAGGTATCTTACACCACCTACTGTAAACAGGGCGATTAACATTATACAGGGATTTGATTTTCGCAGAGCGAAAGGAGTTCTAAGATCAATGGTAACAAAATATCTACAAAACAATAAAAAAGAAGCCATTGCTATGAAGCGGTGTGGAATTTTAGAAATGGATTTAATCCGATGCGATTAAACTATTTGACTTTGTTGACGTTTTTATTGTGAATAATTGAAATTGTTAATGTAAATTATTAATTATAATATTGTCCTCATCTATTGTCTATGTTTGATATTTATGCCATTGAAATCAATACATAACGTTTTTTCTTCATTTTGTATGTAATTCAATTAGAAGACATAAATGTGCGTTGCGGGCAGAAATGTGCAATCCATTATTTTTTTTAAATTTCTCTGACTTACAATATATAAATAGACATTAACAATGAATAATTCTACCGAAAGAAATATTCATTTTTTTGCCCTCATATGATATATGAAATGTTAACGTTTTCAAACAAAACTAAATTGTTTTCTAAATTTTTTATTTCAAATATAAATTTTAACAAAATTGTTGAATATTCTAGAATAAAAAATATTAAAACGATTTATTTATTATAAATTAAAATAAATATTCTAAATATACACTACTTCCATTGTTATATATCGAGGCATTGCATGTATAATTTTAAACTTTTTGATTTTAAATTTGAGTAGCCCTACATCCACATTTTTGTATTTATTTATCATGCTTTACACTATATTATAATATTTTTTTCGATTACAAAGATGAAATCATAAATATATTATTATACATTGTTTTGAGATTAAATATATAATACATTATATAGAGATGAAATCATGGAAAATAACTCTATCTTGTAGTTTATATAGAGAGGGAATCGTATAATCAAAACGATCCAAATGACAAAAAATTCTAAATTCTTTGTTAATGGTGTAAATTTATTTAGTTGTGGAATTTCGCTTAGTGGAATTATCGTTACATGTCGGACAAAAGCACTACATTATTTTATAGACATTTTTGATCATAGAGAACAAAAAAATCGCATTTTCAAAAAAAATTGACTTTTGGATCAAGACAAAATGGCTGCCTATTTGGCGGTTTATATGAAAAAATAGTATAATTTACATTTAAAAGTATAGTTCACAACATACTAGAACATAAAACCAAGCAAAATGACTATTACAAAATATTTTTACTTTTATTTTATTTAAAATATATTATTATGGTATAAAATGAGTGTAACATATGTTCAAAATCATTAAATATTGGAAAAACATGGGAACCGTTATTTTGTTCAATTCACATTATTTTCTGTAAAATATATTTATGAATTATATTTAATATATACTATTTATTGAAAAAAAAGTTTTTACTGTCTTTTATTTTCTTAAAAATAGACAAAATACTTCTTAAAAGTGGTATTGGCACAGTTTTATTATTATTATTAGACTGAGAATTATTCGTTGAAAATCGCATATTAACAAAATTCCATTAAGGAGCATGATAAATACAGTTAGATGAATAGTTTAATTTATTATTCCAAAAAATCCGTACATTGGTTTATAAAATATGTATGATTTAATATCATCAACTCAATTTTTCGGTTTTATTGTACTTTGTGTTTAATTGACTATACATTGATTTCATATATTAATGAAAGTTTGAGCCTAAATCAAAAAAAAATTTAACTTGGCTCTAAAGATGAAAATAGAAATATTACTGTTAAAATCATGTAATATATACGTAAGCAATACATTTTATATTTTTTAAATACAAAAATATTGAATTTTAATATAACTTTTACAATCCACACACATGTAATGAATGAATTCTGAATTGATTAATTAATTTACAGATATATGGATTAATAATTACAGTTAATTTTTATTGTTGAATCATATTGTAATGTAAATGTTAAATGTAATTTAATGTATTTTTTTATAAATAAATATTGATATTTCATAGATATTTCTTTGATGTTCCTTAGTTAGTTCGTTATTTTATATTGGTTATTAGTTTTTAGTTTAATAAGGTTTTGTGTTTTATGTTTGTTGTATGATGTTTGTTGTTTGGTGTTTGATGTTCCTTAGTTAGTTAGTTAGTGAGTCATTTTGTATTAGTTATTAGTTTTTAGTTATTAGTTTGTTAGTTTTTTTACCGATTTCAATGATTTTTTGACCAAAAATTGCGCAGTTTTAACAAGGTTAATAAAATGTCTCAATAAAAGAAGAGAAAAAAGTCGAGTATCCATCCACTCTACACCCCACTAGTATATTTATAATTTGCCATAAATAACATATTTTAAATTTTTTTTACATTATTATTAACTTTCTAAAATTAAATTATTTTCAAAATTATGATAACCATCCCTATAAGTGTGATATTAAATTAAACATAATATTCTCAAATGATGTATAGCCAGTCTCTAGAAAGATTAGTAAATGGTTATGTCAATTGCCATAGGCATGGTTATCATAATTTTGAAAATAATTTAATTTTAGAATGTTAATAATAATGTTAAATAATTTTTTTTAAAGTTATTTATGGCAAATTATAAATATATAAGTATTACTATTTTTACAAAGCTTTTTCAATGTAAATTTTTTAATTTTTTTATAAATATGCAATACTATCTAAGAAATATTATTATTTATTTATAAAGAAAATTACATTAAATTACATAATCAATAAATTATATATTTTGATTGAACAATGAAAATTGACAGTAATTATTAATCAATATATCTGTATAATAATTAATCAATTCAGAATTCATACATTACATATGTGTGGATTGTAAAAGTTATATTAAAATTCAATATTTTTGTATTAAATATAGGTAAATATATAGGTTTCAATGCATTTACGGTTAGTAATTGCACGCGAAATATTGATATCTATAGTTTGAAAACGTGAGCCGTAGGCGAAATTTCTTTAATTCATTATTTTGATTTAGGCGCAAACTTTCATTAGGTATTATATGAAATTAATGTATAGTCAATTAAAACACAATGTAAAATAAAACCGAAAAATTTAGTTGATGATATTAAATCATACATATTTTATAAACCAATGTACAAATTTTTCGGAATAATAAATTAAACTATTCATCTAACTGTATTTATCATGCTCCTTAATGGAATTTTGTTAATACGCGATTTTCAACGAATAATCCACAATCTAATATACACTGTTAATACCACTTTTAAGAAGTATCTTGTCTATTTTTAAGAAAATAGAAGACAGTAAAAACTTTTTTTTCCCAATAAATAGTAAAAATAACTTATATTCAAAATAATTCATAAATATATTGTACAGAAAATTATGTGAATTAAAAAAAAAACGGTTCCGATGTTGTTTCACTATTTATTGATTTTGAACATATGTTACACTTATTTTATACTCTAATAAAATATTTTAAATTAAATAAAAGTAAAATATAGTTTGTAATAGTCATTTTGCTTGGTTTTATGTTCTTATATGTTGAGCATTATACTTTTAAATTTGTAAATAAACGAATTTTTTCATATAGACCACCAAATAGGCAGCCATTTTTTCATGATCCAAAAGTCAAATTTTTGGGAATGCGATTTTTTGTTCTCTATGATCAAAAATGTTTATAAAAACAATTTGGTGCTTTTGTCCGATTATTAGTATTTCTAGCCGTAAGCGACCTCACTACTGTTATATTATACTATATATATGTATCAATTAACATATTCCATAGTTCAATAACATAATCCATATATCGACTAACAATCGTAATTTTTAAGAAAATTTGTTAAAATCCTATATCGTAGGAACTTAAGAAGAAATCAAAAAAATTTATATATTATATTTAAATGTATTTTTGTTTATATTTTGCATTATACTTCAATAACGTTATTTAACGATTGCTTTTCTGTACAAATCAAACACAAAATATAATGATATTGAGAAAATATATAAAACCTAAGTCCATGATATAGGTAGTTCACAGTTTTTATAACAATTCACAATCTAATTCTGTACATTTCAAATTCTAAATATATATTTTTTTTATTAAGATATTGACAGTATATTTGAAGAAAATAATAAACTTTTCGCAAAAGGACATTTTGACTTTTTGCAATATTAAAATCGGTTTCTTATTTATGAATATAATTATATATGTCAATTTTTATCTGACTATATTTATCAATTATAAATCAGAAAATATTTATTGAACAATTTATGAGTCTCCATTGAGAATTGTCGACGGATTTCTCTCATATTTCGAACCAAAATTCACGTATACTTTAAAATGTGATATTTATGGTACCGTTGATAATTATATGTATATATTTCTTGTTATATTATTGAATGTTTGTGAGAAGAACAAAATACAAGAAATCAATTAATTTAAAGATAAATTTGAATCAGTTATGTTTTAACAGCCATCGCAAAGATATTTCTGGAACATTTAAAACAAACTCAAGTAATTAAATGTATCTGTTGTCTCATATTAATCTGCGGAATGCAGAAAATTGAATGTCATCTAAAATATATTAATATTTGATATATATGCAAATAAAAAATAAAAAATATTTATCGATATTTTGAAATGAGTCAAATTTTGTATTACAGATTTAGGAGGCTTAAATTTAGTCAAAGTTTTTGTGAATACCTTTCATGTTGATTAATTAAATTGTCAGAAAATTTGTGACTGCGGTTGTATATCTAATATTTTTCCAATTTTTATTATATAAAAATATCACATAATAGCAGTATGTATCAAAATATGTTGAAAATAATAATTGCCTGCCCTTCTTATTTACAATTTTTGACATTAGTCTTATGTATTTCTTTTAATGTAACATCACAGGGCAAACAAGGTATGGTATTGCTATATTTAAGTAGAAAATCATAGAAATGTCCAAAAATAATTATTTTATAACATATTTAACATAATTTTAATGTATTTAACAAAAACTGATAATATTGTCGGTCAAAACTTTAAAAGTTATCATTAATAAAAGTAAACAAATAATAAAAATCGCATATTAATAAAATGAAAAAATTATTTTAATACTGACGAATATTCTAATATTTATAACAACTTTTTATAAAAGAGCTAACAGATTTTGAGAATGTTTGTTGGTAAATGTGCGCTTTATACATATAAAAACATCGTTAAATTTAAATATCGTTATCTAAAATTATACATTTTCTATTACGAGTTTCACTTTTAAATCAAGAATTTTTTTTTTAATTATGAGTTTTTAATTAATAATGAATTTATTATTATTTATTATACATTTATTATATAACCCTATTTGTATAAAAAAAATGAAAAAATACTGAAACGGGATATATATCAAATGGGTCAACTTGCAAACCTGCTTTCTCAATGCACAAATGCAATCGTCGAAATGTTCGCAGGTGAATTTTTCGCAGAATTTTGACATTGATTTCTGCGAAAGCCACTTCGACTGCATCCTTGATTTCTTGAACTGTCTGGCGTTTTGACCAAGGACACTCTTCTTCATACTACCCACAAGGCGTTATCATATAAAGTTAAATCGAGACTTCTGGGAGGCCATGGAATGGGGCCAAATTTTCCAACCCATCTGTCTGGAAAAGTATGATTCAGGAAGTTGCGTGTTGAATGGGCCGTATGGGGTTGTGCCCCATCTTGTTGGAAATGGCAAGAGTAAAGCAGTTGTCTGCGTTGTAATTCAGGAATGAATTTGTCATTTAAAAGTTGTTCATAACAATCGGCATCTTCTGAACCATCAATAAAATAAGGTCCAACCAAATGACTTGCAGACATTGCTGCCCAAACTATAACTTTTGGTTGATAATGATATACTTGCTCCCAGAAATGGGGATTTTCATTTGACCAAAATATCAGGTTGTAGGGTTTTTGTGTTAAATACACCGCACACTCATCCGGAAATAATAACTTGTTTCTCAACCATTCATAGTCGTATTTTCTTAAAATTAGATTACAGCAACGCACTCGATTCTCATAATCTTCAGGTTTAAGACACTGGACTTTGTTGGTTTAAATGGTTTGGGGTGAAGATCCTTTTTAAGAATCCTTTGAATTGTTGTTCTTGGCAGTTGAACCTCATCAGAAAGTCTCAGTGTCTATGTTTTTGGGTTAACAGTCATTAATCGAACCCGTTGTAAATAAATGTTCGTCCCATGTTTTGATTATACGACCATCTGGTGCATCTTCATCAAATAGTTCTTGTAATTTTTCCCTCAGTGACATCATTGCGAATCGTGATTTGTCCGAATCATACCACCACACTGCAGCTAAAATTCGGTATTCATCGTATAAATACTGGTGTCACTATTTGTTGCCATCTGAACTAAATATGTATGTAAAGCATTCTAGTTAAACATATTATAATTTAAATCTTTTAAAATATAGAAATTATATTTTTAATCAATGAAATTTATCTTTAAAATACCCATAAACATTATATTTATACTTTAAATAATAGAAATTATACTTTTAAAATTCATTAAAGAATTCAAAATTTGAACCGTGAAGCAGGTTTGCAAGTTGATCTCTTTGATATATAACCCGTTTCAGTAATTTTGGCATGTTTTTTATAAAAATAATATTATATAATAAATGTATAGTAAATAATAATAAATTCCTTATTAATTAAAAATTCATAATTAAAAAATGAACAGTAGGGACTTCTGGGCCACCCAGTAATTTCATTGATTTTTAGATTAAAAATAGTAAAATTTAGAAAATGCTTGATTCAGGCTGGATTCATTTTGGATGATGTTTCTAGGAGCTAGTTTTTGAAAAGTCCGTTAATCTACAATTGCCTAAAGTTGATATAAAATCAAAAGTCGTAGGTATTTATCTATTAAATAACATTTTAAAACATTTACAAACGAACTTTATGTTATATAACTGTTACTGTTGTATATTATTCCTATATACATTATAAGAAATGGAGAAACACGCCACAACCTCGCACAATTATTAAAAAGCTGTCAATTAAAAAGTGTCTGAATGATATCCTCAAGCTTTCATTAAAATTTGCATAAATCAAGATTAAAATATTTTCGGTTGTAAGAGAACACATGAATCCAAAAGAAATATTTCATATTACACTCTCGACATTAGACCATTCTCATCGATCGAAACAAATCAGAATATCCATATATATGAAGGAAAACCAATTACTGTAAAAAAGTAAATATCATATTTTGAAGTTTTGTGAATTGCATTATTATATTATTATTATGACAATTTTATGACAATTATGACAGTTTACTACATTCGAAAGAAAGTCCATATAATTCGAACATATCATCAGAAGGACTGTCATAGGAATGTCATAGGAATGTCATATGAATGTCATAGGAATGTCATAGGAATGTCATATGTCATATGCTATTAACAAGATTTATTAAAGTTAATATTGTGGTAATATAAGTTAAAACAGATTTATTTATAATTAGGTAATATGATCGAATAAGTTAGAATATAAACATTTGATTATATTTCTATAATAATGAGTACAAATTATAGAATAATTCTTCTTTTATTCTTTTTAGTCAAAATATCTTTACGTTTCATGTTAATAAATTAAATTTACATAAGGAATTTCAATATATTTGTGAATTTTATTAATTATAAAATTTGTATTAATATACAATTGGTTGCATTAACTATAAATATATAAAATATCTATAATACAACCAGTTATTAGCTTTCAATAATACTTAGTTACCCATATAGTACGGCAGCTAGCACCCTCCACATACAAGAAACGAGATACAACATTGACCACCTTATAATTGTAGATAATGCAGTCAAAAATTCCGAAATGGACGTCTGCCGGAGTTGGAAGGGTTGGTTTGGACCACAGAGCTTTTTTGTTTTCCCATATTAAAGAATTAGGGTATTTTTTTCTATTCTTATAAAATAAAAGGTTAATTAGGTTTTATTATGCTTTTTTTGTATATGATGATGAACATATAACTGATTTATTTTTATTAAAAAAATAAACACATATGTCTCATTATTTTATCTCCATTTTTTTGAATATTGGTATTAGACTCAATTTTATGTGAATCTTTGTATATCTGGAAATATAATAATATGACATATGTGTTTATTTTTTGTTTTATTATAAAGAAATCTGTTATATGTTCATAATCATATACAGCAAAAAATTTGAAAACCTAATTAATTTTTTTATTTTATAAGAAATAGCCATTTTCTTTTAAAGTAACCTCCCATTGTATAAATATTCCTATTCTTTTATATGGGAAAACAAAAAAAGCTCTGTGGTCTAAACCAACCATTCCAACACCGGCAGACGAATGTACCTGGACAAATGAAGCTTGGTACTGGTGGAGATGGGCTTGCTTGTAGATACTATTGTCTTTATTATCAAACAACCCTGAGAGATTTCGGATTGTTTGACACCATTATCTACAATTAAAAGGGGGTCAATGTTGGTATCCCGTTTCTTGTATCTGGAGGGTGCTATATGCCTTACTATACGCTAAATTGTTTATTAGATACAAGTATAAAGATTTACCAGCGTCGGAAATGTTATTTACTCCAATGTAACACTAAAAATTTTCTCGATTTAGAAATACGAATTTTAATTGCTTCTATTAATAGCTAAAAAAAAATTTATTATGAATACGCATTTTCATTTAATGGGAGGATATTGAGATTCAGGCGAACATGTATATATTATATGTTTAACTTCGTAGCAAAATTGTTGTGTATATTAATACGGCTATGTTGTTGTCTCTCAAAGTTATAACATACTTCTGTAATGTTTATACGGTTATATTGTTGTCTTTCAATGAACATACTTCTGTAATGTTTATACGGCTATATTGTTGTCTCTCAATGTTATAATTATGCTTCTGTATTTTATACGGCTATATTTTTGTCTCTCAACGTTATGACTATGCTTCTGTAATGTTTATACTGCTAAATACATATACTGTTGTATCTCAATGTTATAACTATACTTCTGAAGTGTATATACTTACGGCTATATACTGTTGTCTCTCAATGTTAAAACTATGCTTCTGTTTGTGTTTATACCGCTAAATACATATACTGTTGTATCTCAATGTTATAACTATACTTCTGTAGTGTTTATACGGCTATACTATTGTCTCTCAATGATATAACTATGCTTCTGTAGTGTTTGAAAACCCTTTTCTAGTTATTTTATAATAATTAAATAATTTAAATTCTAAAATTATATTTTTAAAAGTTATGTTACATAATGCAATAGTACCTAACTGATAATACACTGAAATGATATTGTCTTTTAGAATTCCTAAACTTTACAACCCATTTAATTATTTATTTCAGATATCATTGTCAAAATAATTAATCATAGATTCATAAACTCTCAAATAAAATAAGTTCTCCTTTTAAAAATAGCTATTGACATATTACTTCCTATTTACATTCATAAAAATAAATCGATATAAAAATTCTCTAATCACCGAAGTATTCTTTTTTATAAGAAATTAATTATTTATTTATTTATAACTGGCAAAATTAATCTCCATAGACCGAACTGAATCCGTATCTTTCAATATCCCTTTTTGCCCAGTAAAAATAGCAGCAACATATTACGTTATTGTTGATTTAATATGCATATTTTCATCATCAAATTAATTTTTATCTTACAAATGTTACTTTCTATAAGCCTAATTTAAATTAAATAATCTTTTTGTAAATAATGCATGTGTTGTATCCAAAGTGATTTTCTACCACTCACACCCAGTCATGTCATGGAGGAAAGGAGAGTCCAACAAACTTGATTATTTTATAATCCTGAAATTGGAAATCGAGTGCTGTACATTATAATTTGTTTATTAAAAGTCAGAGCCAGTATAGATCCCACAAAAGTATATTAGTGATCACAAAATGGTACCCATGTCTAAAATGCAGAAGTAAATAACATTGAATCTAGTCATAGTCTATAGTATCATAACTTAATATTCGCAATTGTGTTATCGCAAGATTTTATTAGTTTGTGTAATTTGTGAAGGTGTAAAGAAGAATTCAGGTGATAATGAATGATGATTCGGGCAAATTATTAAAATACGTTTTCTTTTATTATAATTTACAAAGGAAAGTTATTTCGGCAAACTTAATCAATGAAGGAGTTGTCATGAGTACAACAACAAACAAAATATTCCTTTCTCAAAAAGTGATGTAAAAATTAATCTTTTAAATAAAGGGAAAATTCAATTAAATTTTTAAGAAGTAAACTTAAGTTTAGCCCAAAGTTCCTTACAGCAATCTGTTTCTTAGACGTGTCAGTGTTTCGTGCAATTAAAACTGTTAATAAGCGCAATCTTCACATGACCGGCTGCCCAGGACTAAAGCTTCAGTATCAGGAGTCTTTATAACTATTCGTGTATGGTGAATATATTTGCAGTTGGCGCTATGTGTAATTTTTGAAACAATCAATGGATAGCAATACTGTAAAGTTCTTTGGGAAACACACTTTTCTGAAGCTGCTTGAAGTTGCTAAACAAAAACGTATCAGGCTAATGGATTGACCGAAAAAGCCCCTGTGAATACTTAAAGGGGTGCACTTCGATACAATTGGATCTGGCTCGTCGAAAAGAAACAGGTAAGATCTTTTCCCGCTGATAGTTTGTTTTCGATTGAAGGGTTAGCTTTTATCTCAAAAGGTTTGTACTTTTAATTGACAGTGATGGATGAATAGTTTTTGTATATATTATAATATATATTTAGATAAATTATAAATGTTTTTTTATTTCACAATGCTATAAAATTAAAATAAATTTTTGAAAACAATTATAATAGATTGTTTAAGGTTGAAGCTGATACACACATACTTTCTGTAATATATACTGTACACAACTCTATTTTTTGATATTATCAATCATCAGTAAACTTTTTTATTTTATATTTTCCAATAGAATTAAAGCGTAATTAAATATTAACCCTAGGAAGTATAGATTAATGATATAGCATATTGATTATGCAAATATAATATAGTAGGTTTTTTATCAAAATTCAATCTTATCTATGGGATAAATCTTTAGAAAAATAAATGACTGTGGACGATCTGAATGTGTTGCCTAGGTGAACTGCTTAAAGAAAAAAGTTGAGAGATAATGCCTTACAAAATTACCTGTAACCTTTCATCGCTTCAATATTTCTTACCTTGGTCAATTCTACAATGTGAAACCCTTTGTACAAAACTCCCCTCCTAGATAGCATGCATAGGAAGAGAGGTACTTGTCTAAAAAGGTTCTCTTGATTCAGTGTTGCAAAGCTTAAATAATGTATAATCAATAAATTAGTGTGCTAATATTTATCTATACATGAACAAGTTAGCGCAATTTTGTTTAGAGAGATATTTACTTTTGGCGTTGCCTTTATTTTAATTTATTCAAATGAAAAGATGATAGGAAAAGAAAAAAATAGTCTACAAAAATTTATGTAAAAGGTGACTGTGAATGAAAAAACTTTATTTTGTCTCTGTTTTATAATCATTCTTTGAATACAGAAATAAACAATTCATTGTGATCGAATCATATGAATCAATGGAGCCAGCAATCATATTTTATAATACAATGTAGTCCCATATTAAAAATTTCTTAAGAAAAATTCATCATATAAAATAACTCAATTGGAACACGAGCTTATTTTGCATTTTTTTTAATTCTGAAATAGAGTAAAAATGAATACTCTTGATGAAAAATGCTAATTTTGATCACAATGGTTTTAAATTTTTTTAGTTTTCAAAATCTGTATATAGTCGTCTTGCAACATTATAGGACGAATGATGGTGCATAATTCGCCACTTCCGAAAATGTCGCCTTTTTAAAGGGCAAAATTCATTTAGTTTTCCATAAAAATTAAATCTGTAATGATATCAAATTCATTTATACCGTTGACGAATGGTCATATAACTTCGAGGATGGGGATTTTCTCTGGAATTTTCCAAATAAACATTGTGCAAAGGTTCCAAATAATAAAAATGTGTAAACTGACTATACAAAATTAAACCTATTTTATTTAATCTGCACAAAACTATTAATTAACTATAAAGTCATCATTAATTTTGAAAATTTATTATAGTTACATATTTTTAAAATTAATTGTTACCATGATTATATTTTAAGGATAAATTGAATTTTTTTACAATACAATATCTTTTTACAAAAGAAATTTCGATATAATTTTCTTCTATCTCAATTTATAAAATAAAAATAATGAGTTCAACGGCTAATGACACATGCTACACGAATATCATTTTGGTCAAGAACATTTTGTAAGTGAAATTAGAATTAATGGAGGAGGATTAAATAGAAATAGAATTCCTGATTTCTTAGGTAAAGGAAACAATGTCCCATCGTATCCTAAAGGAAGATTTGTAGATGATTTGGATTTTATTTCAAAGCAAATTCAGTGGTTTTCTCAGTGAAAACTATTCGATATAGAGCGGCAGTAAACAAACAATGTAAATATCTTACTGACGTTTTGATCTAGCATAAAAAACTATTGCACTCCACTAAGCCGAAACCCACTTACAGGAAACCAACTTACCGGAAACCCACTTACAGGAAACCCACTAACCAGAAACCCTTTTTCCGGAAACCAATGGCTAAGTCTCCAGATTTATTTTCTTGTTTCAATTTTAATATTCCATTAATAATAGTTATTTTCAGATAAACTGGAAAATGTTACATATTGCAAGTAAATTTTCATCAATAATAATGCCTAATTTTTAAAGATTGCCGATTAAAAAAATGTTAACTTCCAAATTATAGCTAGTGTCAAAAGATGCGCAAGTCTTGTTCACTCTAGGGAACAATGTCGCTAATTTTGGAGACAAATCAAATATTATATCCAAACAAATTATGATGCTACGAAAAGTATATTTCACATTTTCTTATTCTAACATGTGTAATGCTTGATATAGCAGCATTTTCAAAAATGAAACTGTACCGCATGGATTATTTTTTCGTTTTAATATTACATAGTATAACGTGAAAAGACAGTTTTAATTGGACAGTTTTAAATCGTTTAAAAGAACGTAAAAAGTTCACTAATTAGGGAGGTACAGTTCCTTAGTACACAATAATCCACAAGTTCAGCGGATTTCTAGTCTGGTATGCAGCTGGTATGCTAATGCATCAATGTAGGACTGCAGATTACGCTGACCATTCTCAAACTGGAGTCGCAGATTCTCAAGACGATCATACAGAACGTAACTACCTTATAAGTAGGTATTCGATTTAACTTGTAACACTATTGATTTTACAGTTAGGGAAAATTTGCCTGTAATTGGCTCGACCGATAAAATTGGCCTTGCCGTTAAGTAGATTTCCGGTAAGTGGGCTTTCCGTTAAGTGAGTTTCCGTTAAGTAGATTTCCGGTAAGTGGGCTTTGCGTTAAGTGAGTTTCCGTTAAGTAGATTTCCGGTAAGTGGGCTTTGCGTTAAGTGAGTTTCCGTTAAGTGGGTTTCCGGTAAGTGGGTTTCCGGTAAGTGGGTTTCCCGTAAGTAGGCTGCCACCTAAAAACTAATCTTGTAATTTTCGATTAAAAATTGATTTTCGGGTAAATTCTAAAACTTGACATATATGTTCGCTGTGATCGTTTGCAAACTACATAATTAAAAAAAATATCTTGTTTATGTAGCAGTTTGTCAACTGCTACTTTAAAATTACCAATTAAATTATTAATGCTCAATCTTTACTGAGATTTAAAAAATGGAATGCCAATATCACAGTGTTTTAATTCTGTTAAAATCATATAATTTCTTGCAAACACACATGTTTAATAATAAATAGAATACCTACCTCAATGATAAAAACAGTTTGCGAAGGTTGTAGCCATAATAATATTGAGAAAGATTAACAGTACTTGCAAATTATATGTAACGTTATGAAATAATAATATTATTTAAACAATTATAATTCTCTATATTTGTTTTGGTTATATTAAAATTATACAAAAAACATACGCTACAAAAGCGTTTTTTATTTTCAAAAGTAGCAAGATTTAAATATTTTTTATCAGGGAATGTTATTTTAGTTATTTAATAGAAATATTTCCGAATATTAACAGAAATGTCGCTGATCACCCCACTCACTTTAAATTGTTTTCCTATGTGGAATCAAAACGATTTCCGACATCGATTATTTATTTGATTTAACGAATTGATTCTCAAATAAACAAATTTATTCTTACATTTAAAAAAATAAATTCAATTATGAATTAAAGAAATATAACAACTTTTAGAAATGTCCATTTATTTCAATATCGGAACTATATGGCGAATTATGCATATGTGGGTATGGATATTGAAAAAACAGCAATAAAACATGAATTATTAATCAAATTTTTAAAATAGACACGCACTATATTACAAACTGTATGTCTAATGCTTAAGTCTCAGCAATAATTTTGCGTGCTATTGAAAGTCTCGCTGTTTAGATAGTTAATCAAATGCACGTCTTTCTGAAAAAAATTATTTATATACCTACCTCAAAATCTGACTATTTCTAACGATTCTTTTTTCTTCTGAGAATTAACTCGATTTTTGCTAAAAGAAAGTTCTTATTGACCAATTAATGTCTAGTAAAGTGTCATCTAGAAGCAGTTCGCTCTGAAATTATAAAGAGGATTCCCCTCATATTGTCTTTAATACATCAAAGGAATTATGTTTACCATTCCTATCTTATGTGTCAAGTGTTTGTTCATATTATTGATCGCTTTTCTTACTTAAAACAGAATGTGATCAAAATATGACAAAGATAATTACAGTTACCTGGACTAAATGACGATCTCTTGAAACACTGCTGTTAAAATGAAAGAATGTTTTTTACTTCAGAAATTTTTTAGAATATATATTAATATTAATCAAAATAGATTCGAAAATTATTTATTTTTTAGCATATATATATATATATATTTGTTGGACTTAAACTTTTATTGACTATTTTAGTTAGTGACTGCCAAAATAATAGTTCAAATTATTTGAACATATTTATGATTAGTTAACCCTATCTTAACCAGGGGGGGGGGGGGCGATTCGGCCCGCGGTGTTTTATTTATTATGGAATTTTTAAAATGTAAAACCCACAGACCTGGTGTTCTCTGACTTTTCCCAATAGTATGTTGTGCAACTTTTAAGACCATTTTAAAAAATGTATGCATTTTATTTTTATTCATAATATTCATATACAAACATAAATAACGAATTATATATATATATATAAATGGCTTATTATATATGTATATATTATAAATAGATATATGTATGTGTAAAATAAAAGTCTGTTAGATAGGCACACATTACATAAAATTATGGCACCTTCCCTGCATGTGTATCATACACAAAGCCCTCTGGCACACTTGGCACAACTAAAATAAGCTAGTTTAGTATTGGTCCTGAATTATCGCTTTTGCTATTCCAAGTATGTATTGTATTTAGGGTGCATCCTTGCTTGTCTGTCCTCAAACCATGATAACTACATTACTATTAGTATGCATACACATTCTATATACCCTATTTTACCTACATATACCAAATTTCAAGGTGATAGTTAAACTGTGGGATGAAATATAGGGCGCGGGCCGATTTGCCCCCCCCCCCGGTTTTTGAGTGCATCTTTTAGCCCGGGTATGATAGGGTTAAGCAGATGTAGTTATAATCTACGTAATATTATATTTATACGTATTATACTAATCAATTATATTAACCATTTAACTTCACCTTTACGTAACAATAGCTAAACTATACTTTTAATGATTTTTTTATGATTGTGATGTCTGAGAAATTATCAGTAATTGGTTCAATAGATCAAAAGCAATTAATTACGATTATTAACAAAAAGGTAACATTTTGTGAATACCGTTTGAAATAAAGACTAGAATTATTCCCAAGATTTTGCAAAGTTATCTGATTAAAAATGACATCATTTAAGATTTATTTTAACAATTATATTAATATATATTATGAGTTTAATAATAAAGATTAGTAATTATTCTTAACAAAAATATAAAATAAATCTGTGTAGCTATTTATTAAATAAATAAATTACAATTTACAGTTAAAATACAATAAAAGTAAAAAAAAATTGTAAAATTAATTGCTAAAAAACCACTATAAAATATTAATTTACAAAATCAAACTTTAAATTTAAAAAAGACTAATTTCACAACTGAACTTCAGACAAATCGTTTGGTATTAGTTAGTGACTTTATAATTATATTCCATTATTTATTCCCTTTTTCTGATACGTCAACAAATAAACCATACAATATGTAAGTAGAATAAAAATAAAAAGTGATGTCTTTCAAGTAGAGCATTCGATATTAATAAGCGTAAATAAGTTATGAAAGGTTTGTCATGGATCAATTACAACTTTATTGAATTAAAAATATGAGTTTGTCAAAAAAATACCTATAATAGAACATTCTACACTAATATTAATTATATGTTATCTGATGTGAGTTTTAACTATTTAATTAAATATATTTTACAAGTATAATTGAATAATATAAAAACTTTCAAATTAGTCTATATATAGAAAGCAGATAATAATCATATTTCTTTATTTTTAACACAACTTATTAATACTAAATTATAGAAAAATAAAATCTTTGTTATGCATAAAAGTTGTATAACTATGTAACTATATAACTATGTAAAATATGTATAACTCTTGAAAAACTATAATCTTAATATTCTTCATCTCTTTCAGAAATTCGTTAGTAGAAAGCTTCTAACAAATGTATAAGATTAAGTCTATACACAAAAAATATGGAGGTAATAATTATATTTTAAAATAACGAATATTTTAGTAAATAATTCAGTACCTACACTTTCACAATGAAACTAATGTTTCTGATTGATAAAAAGAATTTATCATTGGTAAAGTTTTTGTGATATTTATATATTTTTATCAAAACTTCCGTCTAAGCAGTTAAAAATGGTTGATCGTATTTTATAATTCATATAGTTGGTATAATAATATAAACTATTCAATATCAATTTTTTTAAAGAATTGTAATAATGATTAAGATATTATTCGATGAATATTAAAATAATGTATATATAACTATTTGTTTTATATAATATAAAACTCGGTATAGCAGAAACTGATTAAAGATTTTAAAATATATAAATAAAAATGTTGGTTATAAAAAAATAAATCATCCGTTATTTAAAATAAAACAGAAAATACAAATCTGCAAAATATTCCCAATTATCAAATAAAAGAGAAAAATCTTAAGTATTTCCATGAAGTGGCAAAATGAATAAAAATAGACAGAAGACAATTATTCATTATATATATATATATATACATTAAGAAAAACATGTGCAGTTTATGTAAACAAAACAACTTCTTAATACGTCATTTTTAAATTGTTAATGTAAACTTCACTATTGATTTATAAAACAGTAGGTTTTGGTTTAATTAGTAATAGTTATTTAAAAAGTCTTGTTATAAATAATAAAATTGGCAGCATTTTAGAATAACGATATTCAATTACTGTTTTTAATAATATGTATATTTTTAATTAACAATCTAATTTTAAAATAACTAAAGGAATAATATACCTGGACAATATCCCATAATATAAAATGTTTTAATAAAAACAAGGTAATACTTTCTTTATAGAAATCAAGATTTCCAAATTGTTTGATTTCTCAAAAGAATCTTAGACAATCGGTATCATTTCATTTCTAAATTATTAACACAATCCATCAAATTTGAGTAATTTGAAAAGATCCTCTTTTATTTACAATCTATTTTAATTGTCATAACGACTATTGCATTCTATTTATACATTTACCGAATGACAACACATTCACAGTAAACTCAGAACGCAATCATTACATTTTTCGTTTTATATTTTTAGTGTATACTAGATAAATATAATCAACCAGCTGTAATTGAATTAGCTAAGACGCTTTCCAATATATAATGTAAACGTTTGTTACAATCTATTACAATAATTATATAAAGAAGGAGTGTTTTCTCTTAAGTTGCAATAAATAATAAGCACAGTATTTCAATTTTATTAAAATTATATATCTCTAACTTATAACTATTTATTGATTTATATATTAATAAACAATTAATCACATAGAAATACTTGTGCATAATAAATATTTTATCGATGTAATTAATATAATTTCTTATAGTTTGCGATTTCATTTTTATCATTATGTAAATCTTTAACAAGTAATTATTTCATAAGACGTGGAAATACAATGTATCATTTTAATTGGGAATTTTCATATTTTTTCCCACAACTAATTAATTATTCTATATTTTCCAAGACTCTTCTATCCTACCCATACTTTCCAAAATATCTAACTGGTGAAAAGGTATAACAGTAATTTGATGAAGATAATTGTCTTCACTTGAATATACGGGTGTGTTTTTTTATTTTTTTAAAAGCGTTGATTTTTCGTATGTAATTCTTTTTTTATGTTTGTCATTTCAGTCTGTACGATTCATTTAAAATTTCAAGTTTTATATATTAATAATATTCTATTGTGTGAAATCTATATAATTATAAATAGTAAAAACTTGTAGAATTGTTTAAAATGAAACAGCTAAAAGATTTATATTTCGCAATTTAAATATTGATATTAACTTTTACTATTCCTTGTCGATTTTCATCAAAATATATAATAGTTTCCGGTTTAAAATAATAATTAGACGTTATATTGTGACATGTCTTTCGGAACCAGACACATTCCTATTATGTCACATTATGTCTATTAATTTATTAAGTTTCATTTTGAAACTGTTGTATTGAGTTAAATTATTGCTTATGAAGTTTTGATACATTTTATTTCGCACTGTTAAAATTTCTTTACATTAAAATATAAGCACTCCGTGATATATGAAACTTCCTACGTTAGCATGTGTAAATTGAAAGGTTTAATAGAAAAAAGGAAAAATTCAAATTTTATATATAAAAAACTTTTTTCCATTAATACATTGTAATTTATTTTGTTTACTACCAGTACCTACTATTTGTAAATTACTTTTAGTTTGTTTATGCAGAAAAATCATAGATAGAAAAGTAGAAATCAGTGACAGAAAGTTTTAATTAACATAACTAACGTTGCGTTTCATCCAACAAAAACGACAGCCGTATTAAAATATAAGATAAACATTGACAAAGAAGAGATAAATACAAAAGCGAATATGAGACATATATGAGCAGAAATTAGTTATGGTAGCGTTTCAAACCATTTTATAATTTTATCATAATAGACAATACAATTATACAAAATTTACAAAATGTACAAAAGTCTACTTTTGTGAAAAGCAAATTTATTATAGATTTCGTATTAATTGTATATTGTACATTTCCATTTCATCACCCTAAATATCGTCAGGCCATTCCTTAACTATTTTAATATTTTTTTTATTTGGAGTGCTTTTGTATGTTTCAATAATTATGTAATTTTTGCTAATTTTTTAGTATACATTTTCGTGTTATTTAAGTACATGTAACTTTATTTCCTATGACTCAAAGAGGAACTAATAGAGATGTTGTATATTTAATTTGGCTTAAAATATATTTCTATGTCTATAATAAAGTAATGTTAAAATGGTAAATCAAAAGTGTTACCTTACTTAATCAATTAATTAAGGAAGAAAATGGTTATCGAAAAGAAGAATGAGATTAGTGACAGTTATTTTGACGATCATTAATACTTTACTTTTTTTTTTTTATTTATTTGATATAGCGCCCCAGATTGTAACAATGTCAGCGGCGCTTTACAGAATATTTTTTTTTTTAATATCGCATGAGTCAATCAAACGAACCCTTTCGGGTCGCTAAGCTCTCGACTGGCACAGCTGCCAGCCAGGGACGAGGTAATTAATTCGGTCCGAGCCAGGGCTCGAACCCGCTACCTTCTGATCGGCAGTCAGATACACTACCATCTGAAGGTAAAATCATTTTATTAAAATTTCCGATAATCCTTGTTTAATTTTTTATTTACTGAATTTACGATTAAATAAACATTTATTAAATTTGTTGTTGATTAGAAGTCGGTGTTTGATTAGATGATGTCTAATATGTTTTTCCAATTTATATACATTCAAAAAAAATGTAAAAATAAGTACGAAAATTGTAATATTTTAAGATTTTTTGAAACCGAAAAAATACTTACCATGCATTGTTTCTAGTATCAACGAATACTTACCACGTTTTCTCTCGTATGTTAGTTTGATATGAACTCTGATACCAATGTTGAAATATTCTATATATACAACAGATTAACGACACACACAAGAAAAATCCTATTTTGATTTAGATTTGAACCTGATTATTCGTCTTTGCGATCATAACTCGTAGTTAAGATAAATAGTTTTCATCGAGGAGTAGATTATTTCTAGCATTAGTTTAATTCACAATCAATGTATTCCAGTAAATATAATTCAAAGGAATATTTATAATAAACAATTAATAGCTCCATAAACTTGGGAAGAGAGATATTCCAATATAGACAGCTAGGAAATGATATTGATGAATGTGATTCTAATGGAAAAACCAAAACAACACGCACCTATAATAACATTCACTGTTATCAATTCGATTACCTTTCATTTTACATCTGTACCATTTTAAATAGAGCTGAAAGCCACTATAAATCTGTGGAAAGTCGAATTTCTGAGTCATTATAGTGAAGTGATTTAATAAACTATAGTACAATGGCTCAAAATATTGGGGAAATATAGATTATATGTTAGAGTGATGACATTTTTAAATACAATTTAAGGTAACAAGAATTGTTGATGTCTATACGATTATGATAAAAATGTCAACATAACATGAATAATTATAACATTAAAATCCATTAAACGATTGGATTAAGTAAGCATTGTTTAGAAAAAGAACTTTAACATTATATAGTAATTGCATTAATTAATCCAACTATTACTGTAGAAAACTTTATATCAATAATAATAATTGTGGACTCCAGAGCAGTGAGATTATTATATATATAAATATTTTATTTTGATACTTTTAAAATCAGTTTCCACATTTATTTTAAAATATGAAAAAACATCAAAGAATCGAAAAAGATTAAACTACCTACGTTTATTTCTATTCTATTAGATTTTTGTAAAATACACGAATTAAAATATCATAAACAGATACATATTTTGATAAATGACTTAAACGTAAATGATGTTTGTACACATCCTACTCTGTCAAATATTTCCTGTCTATAATATTAAAGAAAGAGACTAAGTAATATGTAACCAGCATTTCGGGATAAAATTGAAATTAAAATCTATTACAACTTATCAGCGGAATCGTCAGAAGGTTATACTTGCTTTATCTATTTTCAATACTGATAAGATTCCGCATTCAGAATGTTGCCAATAGACGTTGAATAAAGAAAACTAAAACTGTGATAGAATCTGTGTTCTACACAGTTGTAGTCGCATTGTATAGCTGTTCTCCCATGTTATTATGTTCTCTTATAATCATCGTTTTCAAAACAATATAAATTCGTTATTGTTTTGAATTATTGCATATTTATTAATTCAAGTTAATTATCTTTTTATTTCTTATAATATTTACACAAATTCAGTCGTAATAATTATCTTCAAACAGAACAAGACCAAATATGTTTAATTAATTGCCCCTTTATAAATGTACTTCAATTTTCTTAATAATTCTTTCAGAAAATTTGCTGAAGAACAGCATTTAATACGTATTAGAGATAAGTACATTAGAAATAACTTCATTCTGTATATGTAATAATATTGACAATTTTCATATAATTTCATCGATTCGTGTTATTCATTACTACAACATAATTGAATTATAGACATTGGCAAATACTGTTAATTTCTGTCTAACAGTGAAATAATTTTGGAGATTTTTAACTAATTAATATAGAAATATTTAAGTCTAAATTCAAATTATATATCATTATTAATTATAAAGCGTATAACGATTTTAGCGAAACTTATTGAATTATTTTCTCCAAACTGTCAATCTTTTCATCAAGTATAAAACTTATATCTTACCCAACATATTTCTTACTCAAATCTGCTAAATAATTGCATGGAATACACATATTATTTAAACATTATATATTTCAATTATAAATACAATCAATAAATAATTCAATTTTCGAATTGAAACTTTTTATATAAATGAATGTTTTAAATTCAAGATAGTCTAATTAATTAAAGATGTTCGCGTATTTAAGGTTTTAATCCACAATAAATTTAAAGAATACAAATACTTTTCAAATTTGCATTCAACTATTAGATAGTATGAGCAAATATCTTTAATGTGACGACAGATATACTTTCAAAGTGTGTACTTTTATAAAATCCTATTTGAAACGTATACTTACGATTTTATACTGAAATTGTTCTAAAATGTAGAAATCGATAACACAACTCATTCTGCATTTGTTTATATTTCTAAAAAAATCGATTTACATTGTATTATTATTGTCATATTATTTTTATAAGCATATAAATTTCAAGTCTAATTCATTTGGGAGCAGTGCCAATTTGTCATGTTTGCTCTGTGAAAAGAAAAAAATTTAACATAGCACGAACTATTTTTCATTTAAACATGAATTGTTTACGCAACTGTAAGCCTTGTACATTATCAACTTTTTATCACTGAAAATGTGCGCTTAGATGCAAATTTTTACAATTTTATTTTAAAATATGTTAAGATTTTCTTGCATTATCTTTCTATATTGAGGTAAGTACGACAGATTATTATTATTATGGTTTAAAATGCCTTTCTCATTATGTTCCTTTCAATATGTATATTGATTAGACTTCATTGATAAAAAAATGTTCCATTTTGGACTCACTTTTCCTGATTCTTTGAGGACTACTGCTAATTGTCTGCACTGCAGTTGAAAATTTGCTCTTCAGATTGCTGAGAAATCCTTCCATAATAAGAGAAAAGTGGAATTAAGTAATCCGGTAAAATCGAAACAGCAGCCAAACTAATCAATTGTAAATAAAACTTGAAAAAAAGTAATAGCTTGAATAGAAAATACAATTGTAACTTTTCGTATTTTTTTCAACAGGAGGTAATTTATCACCAAGACCCGGAAAAATGAGGCATGTGTAGCAGGTATTTTTAGTGTTTATCAAGTTTCGGGGATGTTCTCCAAACAGATTGTTTTAAGAAATCTATTCAAGTTAACCACGTCAACTTATGATTTATAATTTCGGTGAGTTATAATTTCACTATCTTCTTTTGCTTTAAAGGGATGACTTTTAAAGGAATGATTTTTACAATACAACTTAGACACACGCTGTTTGAGTGAGGAAGGATTAATCCTAGAATGGGGAGATGAGAAAATAAGCTACTCTTCGATTGCAGCTTGAATTATAGGCTGGGAGGAATTCCTTTTTTTACAGAGAATCTTGAAGCTCATTCGTAGAATGACTGTCTAGTCATCGCTCTATATGCTTTATTACTTTGTAATTTTGTAACAAGGTTGAAGGTTGCTCTTAGGGTAAGCGAGAAAAGCTTACTTATCAAGATATGGTTTCATACTAAATCCATTTTATATACGACTAATTTAATAAATGGATTGGGGAATAACTTAACCTGGATGCATCCTGGAAATTTTATGTTGACAATTTCTCTGTAATCGTTTGCAAAGTAATTATCCCATGTTTGTAAGAATAGAGAAAAAGCGAGAGAATAATATAAATACTTTGCTTTCAAATTTATCGTATAATATTAATAGTTTATTGTTAACACTGTAGTTATGATAGATCGTCAAGCACTAAATAATATAATATCAAAGTGGAAACAATAATCATATAGTGAATAGAATCATTATACGCTCAAAATCAGAAATAATAGTTTGAAATTAATGACAACAAAAATTAATCTATTTGAATTTTTTTATCGAAATACCAAAAAAATGGATATCTGTTATTTTAAATTAAATTATTTAGTAATGTCCCTATATATAATGTATGTATACAAGTAAAATATTATAAATCAATTTTTTGTAGTTGTGTGCTACGGTATGTCTGTACGATATAGTTTTTTACCACTTTATTTTAATTATCTGCCTCTCTGACACACAATGTCATATTTAAAATTATGTTTGTAAAATTATATACTATACTTTACAAATAACAAATTTATTTATTCATAATTTCGTACTAAATAGATATTGATCCATGCAAATGAATTTAAATAAAATTTACTCAAAATATCGATCTCATAATTTTCCCTTCGACCATTTAGTGCATTTTGACAAAATAATGAGGACTCTATCCCTCACTATGAAAAGCGCAGTGTTAATTGAAGTATCCCTTTTGAATTAAAAGCTATTGTCCATCAAAGGGAGCAAGTAAATTGCGAGACAGTCAACTGTTATAGCGCCTTTAATTGAGTCACATCCTCCACAATTAGATTAACGTTTTCATGAAATATTTTCGTCGGAGGCCCCGAGCATATACTCCAACTTTCCCTGCCATATTTGACCGGCGATATAGAAGGTATTCAATGTATCCCTAAACCCCATATTACTGTATCCCGGTCGTTCGGCTTCAAAGGTGATATCAGCTCTGTCGTCCCGGGTATAGTGTCAGCAATCGTCGAATCGAATTTTGACAACAACATAAGGCAAACTAACAATAAATGGGAAAAGAAAACTTTGTAGTTTGTGTTTGAGAATCACTGTATAGTATGAGGTGCGGTACACATCACACAGTTACAGTAAAAGCCTGACGTATTATCCCTTTCTGACTTGTTTTCTGCAAGGTCACCTAAAAAGTGGAAGTTTTTTAATCAGAATATTCCTCTATCTTTTCCCTGTACTATTAATCGAATTACAGAGAAAACACAATTTGTTAGTAGAAAATAATGTTGAGGGAATTAGTAAAAGTAAGGCTTTTGCATTTTTTAGACAAGATAGTTATATCCCTTTTTACTATTTTAATTACTGAAATTTGCCGGCAAAGAAAATAAAGACATAAAATAATTAAATCAACTTTAACATGGTCCCATATAATTTTGTTGAATTCTTTTTCTTTTTTAAAATAAAAATAAGTTGAAAATTAAGAATTTCGTCTAATATATTTGAGAAAAATAATGATCTATCGGTAAAGTTACTAAGAATCTTATTGTATATATAACAATTTATTGTGATATCAGAGTTAATAATGCTTCTTTAATCATACATATTGGTGTTAAAATACATTTACGTGTTATTTTAATATTTCATGTTTTATGTTCCACGTTTTATATTTTTTTATTTTCTAAATGGAAACCCATTTTTGAAAGGACTCTGATTGATTGTTAACTCTTTAAAAATTGATATTTTTCAATTGTCTTATTCAAATCTAGGGAATATTTATCGTATTTATAAAATAATTTTGCCTCAATTTCGTAATTTTGTAAACCAAAGAAAATATATAATACATATGTTGATTAAAATAAACGAACAATATATTTTTCATTTCGATAGATTTGTTAAATAATGTGAAGATATATATTCATAAAATAGAAATTTCACGTAAATATTAAAATTCCATTATTCCAGAAACAAATAATATACAAAAAAATTATCATTTTATTAAGGTATTCATAAAAAAATGTTACAGTTAATTAATTTCTTACAAAATATATTTATAATAACATTTTAAGATATATCTGACTACTTAAAGTTAACGGTAGTATAGTAAGCTTTTTCTATTATAAATATAAATAAGGATATAAATGAGAAATATTGAATAAAAGTAATAATAAGACAAAACGATCTATACGAATTATCCATTACAATTATAATTAAAATTACTTTAAATATGTTACCGTTTTCAAATCGCAGATAATTTTATTATTGCTTTTTGCAGCTGTGGCGGTATATTTTATTATGATATAGTATTTTTGTTCAATATATATATATATATATGAGTATCCTATTTGATACATATTTTGTTATTTACTTGTCTTAAAATTGTATCATCAATTACGTCAAATCGATTGTCAAAAACAGATATATAGAAATACTAAAATTGCTGTAAAAGTGAAAGAAAAATTTTGTATTCCAGAATAATACCAAAGTGTATTTATAAAAGCATTACGAAAAATATAATTGGTTTTATGTTACGTCGCAATTATTTCTTTATAACCTTAACATATATTTTAATGATTAAATTTGTTTTAACAATTTTTCTTTTCTTAAACACTTGACTTTTGTTGGTCCTTTTCGATTATTATCATTTCTCATTGACAAATTTTATAAAGATAAATGTTATCTTCAAATATAAAAACACACTCCATTTCCTCGAGATAATCTTAACGTTTACTAACGTTGCGTTGCGTAGAGTATTTATTGAATTAGTGGCAATAATAATAATATTTCATAAATGTTGCTACATTTAATGTGTTCAATATATTCAATATAATGTATTATTATTGTTATAGGCCAAAAATAATTGTAAATTTAATATTAAGTTGTGGAGACATTTAATGTATTTTGGCGTCGTCAGGTGAGCTGTACCCTTTTATTTCACAATAGAGGCCTAAATATGGATAATTGATTTCGGTTATTAATTGACAGCTATTATGAATGAGCAAAGTGTAAAAATTAAGGGATATTGAACCTTTTGAAATTAACAATGACTGAAAATCTTGTATTGCAGGAAATATGCACCCCAATAGGAAGAGGGTGCCTCTATAATAGGAAGGACCTCGAGGTCCTTAATATAAAAAATAGAGGAAGTCGAGTGCATTTTAGTAGAATAATAAAATTGATGAAATAAACATTAGTTGTATAAAATTATATATGTTCACAAGGTATTTTTTGTATAAGTGTTGTCATTTTCCTAATATAGTATTAATTAGTTCTTTTTACGGTTACTCATAAAACCCTCTATTTAAACTATATGTAAAGACAATTGTATGTATACACAATATAATTTATAAAAAATCTATTTTAATAAAATGTAGAATAACATGATAATTATTTTCACGTATGCTAACACCTTCCGCACGTTTCAGGACAGAATTGAACCACGTTATCGTCAGAACACTGTCCATTAGCCAAAAAGTAGTCGCAGTCATCCCGCGAGTCCTTGCAAACACCCTCTGGGGGGGGGGGTTATAAGAATATCTTTGTATTTAACCTCTTTTAGTGTGGTTATGAATTTTGATTATATGTTTTTATAGCTATTTTTAGTTTATTTATTATTTTTCAAGTGTTATTGTGGTTATGAAAAATTATCTAAAAAATGCACATATATACCCTTCAGTGTAAACAAATTTACACATGTAAAGAATAAAATGGGTTTATATTAAGCGAACAAATAATAAAAATATTTTAAAAGTAAAAAACAAACATTTTAAAACGCATTTTTTTCCTTGCATATAGACCTGTTTCTTTCCGTTTGCAGTGTTGTTTGTTTAAATAGAAATTTCTTAATAAAGAATTGTTTTTGATGATACGGATCCTTTCAATATTCTGATTCTTTAGAATAATTTTGAACCGGTACTATTTTTTCCACGAAAAAATGTCTTATCAGTTCATTCTAGTCAGACTTCATAAAAAGAATTTATACCTTCAGCGTTTGTTACAAAAGCTCAATTGAATCATTTGTCACATTGATTATTTCTGTGATTAATATAATTGACAAAGAATATTTTATGCGGCTAAATTTAATATTATTATTTTATTGTAATTCTAAATAAATTGTATATTATGATGAAACATAAATTTCAAACAAATATAATACAACAATTTTCTAAATTTCAAAAAACATTTACCATAAAATTCAATCATTTGTTATTAGATTTAATTTAATCGTCAAAGCATATTCTACTCTGTTAAAAACAAAAATGTTCCATTTCATAATCATTTATGATTATAATATTAGTGGAATTGAGTATTTTTATTTATTAAGCACCTCTGCTCTAATATCGATAAACGATATTTTACATATTTATTTTACCTATTTACTTGATGATTGTAAAAATACTTATATTTATGATTGTTTTATTTTTCGGTAATTTACAAAAAAAGAAGCTTGTCGTATTTATCCAATGAATATTCAATGTAAATTCATTCAAATAAACATTGGTTAATTATCCGATGTATATAATTCAGATTTAAAACAAAATAATTATTTGAGTATACTGTTATCCTATAGGATATACCACTACATTTATCCTTTAAACATTAGTCAGAAAACCATATAAAAAGAATTAACTAAAAAAATACTTTACAATAAATTATTTGTATAATATTTCACTGACCACAATTTCCACATGTTTTACGACAATACTGAGAAACGTTCTGTTGAGTACACTGGCCGTTTTTTCTAAAGTATTCACAATCGATCCTCGTGTCCTTACACTCCCCTGATAATTATGTATAATTAAATGAACGTTTTATATGAAATGAAACATGAATACACATATGTATAGAAAAACATGTAATTTTAACTTATTTTAACTACAGGAAAACATTGGAAAATATAAATTTTTAGATACACTTATTGTTCATTACCGCAATATCCACAGGTTTTCGGGCAATGCTCCTTCAATATATCCAGAGAACAAACCCAATTCATATCAGGATCATTCATTTTAGCTTTCGTAGCTGATAAACGATTAGTACAGAAACGAGTGTCCTCGCAAGCGTCTGACACGTGACCCCAACATAAAAGGAATTATTGAAGAGTTACAGGTGAAAAATTAATATCTAGTTAAAGTAAAAGTATAGTCAACTTACAGCTTACGGCAACAAATGTAAAGAAAAGGATGACAATCAACTTCATGGCAGATGATTTGAAGAATGTGTGTTAGGATAAATTCAACGAAATATTTAAGGAGACAATTTATTCTAAATTTTAACAATTATTTAATTCTAAAAGTGTGTGTTCTGATCTCTATTTGTTTTATATAAATTATAGGGATAATTGCATAAATAATCATTCTTATAGCTAATATTTATAAAAGCAATTATGTTGGGAGTCCATTGAACTATCGGGTGTTATTAAAGTAATGAAGATACTACATGGATGAATAATTACATTCTACTAACTGACTTAGAACAAATTTCATATACATGTTGTTGAAAGATGTTTCTCAATTCAGAAAAGCGCATATTAAAATATCTATTTTATACAATAAAATGTACAAAATGAAAATAAAACCTTCTAATTAAACCAACAAGTGAAAAAACCTTGAATGATAAAATATTTATAAATAATTTATAAAATATTTAGCAATAATTTTATACATTTATTTACTTAATTAAACGAAGTATACTTTGATGGTTATAATTAATTCTTTTGATTAAATAATATAGGTACAATTTATTAAATTTGTTTGACATAAAATATTATTCACGTTAAAATTAAATTAAGAAAATTTTGCGAAATTATATCTTTTAAAAACGTTATTATGATGTAATTTTATAAATACTTGTAAGAAAGAGATATAAAATGTTTAATAACACATTGACACCATACTAATATTGTCATGTTTACGGAAAACAATATTGATGTCTGTGTCAACAGCAAATTATTCGGATTTATTATATACAAAAGAATCAACAACAACAAAAAATCTTTTCTTAATATCTCACTCTCAATCTCAAATAGTTAACGTTGAAGCTGATCGTTGCCTTCCTCTTCGCTCTTGTTGCCATGACCCGTGAGTTTATATTTGATTGATTTTAATACTTGATATTTGTATCACTTGATTGTAGATGTTAAAAAAACTAATATTTCGACATTTTTTCTCTCATTTTTTTTGGCTTGTATTATGTATTGTGAATTCAATTGCTCAACCAATATTTTTATGTAGAATTTATTTAAGATATTTTATTTACACAAAATGTCTATAGCTTTGTTGGTTTTCTTTTATAGAAAATCCAATCAATAAAAATAAAACAGTTATGACTTCATTATCATCAGTATTGTTTGATTTATTGAGTCTTATAACCACTCAACCATTCCAATCCCATTCCCAAAAAACACATACTACCAGAGATTATTCTATATTTAGGCAATACACTGTTTGGATTATTACGGTCACTATAAGTATACTTATATTTTCTTTCTAGAGTCTAAAAAATTTTAATAAATAAATTTGTCAATATAATTATTTAAACTATTTATATTAAACAAACTTGTTTTGTATTTCAAATTTTACCAAAATTTATTAATAAATTGCAAAGATGTTGTTTACATTTTGAAATATTTTAGTTAATAAATAAATTTAAATAAATGATAAAATAAATTTCAAACAAGTGGAAGATTTTATAAACAAAGCTAAATATTTCAAAACATTCAACTTTAAATAAATGAATTTAAATGTAGGTCTATAGAATATATAATAATAATAATAATAATCTGCATTTTTATGCATCTTATTTAATAATAAGAAACTTAACAAAAAGTTGAAAAATCGGAATTTATTTAAATAAATAAATAAATGTATACACATAATATATACAAGTAATATAATATATAATATCCAAGAGAAACAGTAAATACATATTTAAAATATACATACATATAAATATTCGCTCCTGGTCTGTAATATATATTTCAGTGATTCAGGACCGAAAATGGTTTTCTTTATAGAGTCTTTATGTTTCCTATTTACTGAGTAATGAGGTAGGTGTGAGATCCAGATCACACGAGGAACATGATGATTTTGATGTGATTGCCTTCACTGAATCCATTGTATACTAAACTGGGGTAAACAAATAGAATATTGTTTGAGGATTGTTTTTTTCCTTTCTTTTAATTTATCAATGGAGTAATTTTGGAAACGATTTGTTAACGAGGTAAGAGAATCTAAAGATGGTAGAGTCCGACTAGAATTGGGAGAAGAGAGATTTTTCACACGATTAGAAAATTGTTTAGAATGATAGTTGGTGAGCTGGTCAGCATGATTATCACATTTTACTGAACGTATGTATCATATAAAAATATACTCGTGGGCAAGTTATGAATAGTTGAGGATGTATTTCGAGTTTAGACTTTATCCACTGTTGTTCTAAACGTCGTAATTTCACTTTCTTACTTTTAAAATTGTCATTATACCATGGGGCAGTGGATGAGCAGTTATTTGACGACTCATATAAGGGAATCATGTCGTAAACGTAAATTCATATTGATTGACTAAAACACCAATGTCAGTATCAAGAATATTGAGTTTTTTCGGAGATTGGTTTCCTTATTGAGATGATACATGTGATGACATTGTGATCTTATGAAAGATGTTGATAAACTGAAATTAAAGATTCAGTAACAAAGTCATCAAAAGAAGGTGCAATAATTAAACCCATATGTGAGCTTATGTGTAAGTACAAGTGTTAACATATAGTTTCAAATGAACTGATTCAATGAGGTCACGAAATCTATTACAATAAATGCAATCTGAAAGGTCAAAAGGATAGTTAAAATAACCTACTATAAATAGATGACATTGGAATTCAATTCAAATTTCATTAAAAAGAGAAAATTCGTTTAGAAAAGCTGCAGAAGTAGAATAGCCATTTTTATGTAGTTGTGGAAGAAGAGATTAACAATGATTTGATGTAACGAAAATATCAATAAGTTTAAATGAGCTGAAACTTTTAATTGTTCAATTAATTTGACTTTGAAATTTTTGTGAATACACCAACTTTCATATTGATTGCTGCGCAATGGGTAGGTATATGGAATAGGTTAAAGTTTAGTAATTAAAGTAAACTATACAGTAATTAATTAAATTGAATTGAATTTGCATCGAATTATTGGATTTTTCAACCAATCCAATTTATTTTGGAAATTAAGTCATATTATAAAAAATAATAAGATTTTATAAAATAACTATTTAATTGTATATTAAATATATTATTTACAAAAAATACTCTGATGAATGATCAAAAACATAATTGAGTGAACATCAAAATATAATATTACATTTGGCACATGAGATGTTTAGCACTTCTCGCAGGTCTTTCGGCAGTACTGGGCAGTATGTTCATCGTCACATTTGCCTTCAGTCTTGAAGTAA
>JAUZNC010014215.1:11031-28738 GCA_034780395.1 Vannuccia rotundouncinata | reverse complement strand
TGATATTGTTATATACACAATTTTGCCTGTTTTTCATTAGCCAATCAAAATCTCTCAGTGTGTCTCAGCTTCTTCCTAGTATGAAAACTATTTTTAGAAAATCACAAACATTGCAATTCCCGTCATGTGAAGTACCTTATTTTTTGTCGCAAACATTGCGACGCCCATAATGAAGAGGTTAAAACAATATTTATTATGGTATGGTCCAAAAGAAAATAAACATTATAAACCCATTAAGTGTTTAAATTTTGTTAAAATAGATATGAGGATTAACACAAAAATTTATGTCAAATGCACTTACAACTGCTTCAACCCACTTACAAATAAAATAGTTACCAGCTTATATTTACATATATTTACAAAATTGATAATGTTATATACACAAATGGATAATATGTCAGTCATATAAAAAGTATGCAAAATCCAGTGGAGTATGTATCTATTAAACCTGATAATAGGAACACAGTCATTTTTGACTAACCATATTTTACTTTATTTTATTGTACCTTTTTTGGCTGTATATTTTTGATGTTCTTCTCCACACATTCACCATATTATAATAATCCTTTACTAAATGTATGTAGATTTGTACACACAAATATATAAATATAAATTTTCCCACACATTATGAACATTATATTTTGTAGAATTATAGTCAGGATTACAGTATTTTGATGGAGATAAAATGTAAAAATTTTATTTTCGTAAGATGTGTAGTTTTACACAATATATATATTAAAGTATATTTCATCTCCATCAGAAAACTGTAATTCTAACTATAATTCTACAAAATATAATGTTCATAATGTGTGGGAAATTTATATTTATATATTTGTGTGTACAAATCTACATACTTTAGTAAAGGATTAATATAATATGATGGAATTTGTGGAGAAGTACAAAAATATACAGCCAAAAAGGTACCAAAAATCAATATAGTATATGTATGACAATAAAGGTGAAAAAGACATTGAATACTTACAACAATTGCTTATATTGGAAAGGTGCATAAGTTATCAGGCAATCAGAGTCTACCAATGACATGATGTGTGAGTCAAATTTATTTCTGTTGAAAATGTTGCCACACCTGTAAGGAAAAGTTTGAACTTATATTTTCAATTAAGTATTATATTTGTAGCTATTTATGATGCTAAAATACATATACTAATTTGCAATATCATTATTCATCTATAGAAAGTAGTCTATTAAAATTTTACTTTTGGACCTCTTTTGTGAGATTTGAATGAATTGTGTATACTTATCAGGGTCCTGTTTCATAAAGCTACAATTATTTGTAGTGAATCGGCAATTTGATAAGAAAAAGTCAGAATTGGTATAGTAAAATTGAAAACCAAAAAACTAAAATATTAACTCAAACCTAAATCAAATTATTTTTGGAAGCATTGGAGGCCTAAATATTATAATTATTGTAGTGATTGTGTTTCAAAAAATATAGATGTAGATCAAGGGTTTAGAATTCCCAATTTCCAGCATAGATAGTTATAATTTTAACAGAAATGACTATAAATAAATAGATTTGACTGTAACATCATTTACTTGATTATATTTTGTATTTATTTTACAATGGAAAAGTCAGATAGCAATGAGAATAGATATATGAGAATTTTTTACAAGATCACCCCATATTCAAACCACAAATTAATTCAACTTTGCTAATAAACATGTTTTATGAACAATATTTTTTATCTCCTGAGAGGGAAAAGCAACTTCTACAACGTATTAGACCTCAAATAACTAATACTATTCTAAAAATTATCTCCAATTTCTCTCATATGTCATATTTTTAAGCTAATCAAAATTATTTGGAGTTATTTTATTATGACTCAGAATTGTATCGCTACAATTATTGAGAAAATGTTATGAAACAGAATACAGAATAATCCCATTGTAGCTAACTTGGATATAACATACTTTTTTTTGTATGGTCCTTGTAAAAATAATTTTTAAACACATAGTGATACCCTGGATATAAAATGCCTCAGATATAAAATATTTTTTTAATGTTTATACTGTAATTGTAAAATTGTAACTACACGTCTGCACTTGTATAACATAATTCTATAATTGTAGCTTTATGAAACAGGCCCCAGATGTATCCCCTTAATATCTTGAATTTTAAAAGATTTCCATTTGTCATACTTTTTTAGTTTATGGAATAATTTGTTATACCTTTAATATTTAATATTAATACCTTTAATAATATAAAATATGTTTATTGGGATTTTTAAAATTATTAATTGTGTTAGAGTTAGTTTTCTTCATAGTTAGTCGAATTAAATCATTCTAATTTACTAATAAAGATTTTTTCTTATAGATTTGATCAAGAAATCAGAGACTTCTACTCATATATGTCTCCAACTCATGAAGAACAGTTTATGCGAGAGCAGGTGGTGTCCCGATTAAAGGCATTGTTAATCGGTCTTTGGCCAGATTCTCAAGTAAGTTATACTTCTACTTTGTATTAGTGCTACAACTGGTAAACACAGTTCTGTTAATTGCTTATAACTAGTTAATTGCAATTAACAGAACTGTGTTTTAATATCGTTTACATTACAACATTAACAAATCCGAATTGGATAAAAATATTTGGTGATTTCTTACAATTTGCTGTTTATAAATATGTAATGCTTTTTTAATATACAGACACAATCTTTTTTTTCAAATCTTGTAAAACAATAAAATTTTAAAATTTATTTGTCAAATTTAATTCCTAAATATAGAATATTAATTTATATACTGATGTTCAACTCTTGTTGATTAATTATTGTTATCTATTCAATACTGCATATTATTTTACAATCCGTTTGTTTGTTCCTTTTTGTTGTTGAAAATCTACTTTTATTCCCCGATATTTTGTTTCTATGTTTGACTATTTGATTTATAACAGTAAATAGTTGTTAATTTGTCTGAATATTCATTAATTGGTTTGTTTTATTTGTATTCCAGGTTGATGTTTTCGGAAGCTTTAGGACTGGTCTCTATCTTCCTACAAGGTCAGTGGTGTTAATGATTATAGCTAAACTGGTGTTTATATTGGTCGATTAAAATTATTCATTAAAAAATTTATCGACGCTTTGTATCTTTTTTTTCTTCAATTTTTGTTGGTTTTATTTTATTAAAAAATGACGTTCATTATTTTGGAATAAAATGCTTTTTATGTATTTTTTATAATCTTTTTCAAACGCTTTTGTGCCTTTCAATATTGTCCTCTTTTCTGGATGGCGGCAAGTAGCCATATTATGTATTATACACTATAACTAATTTATCACACACACAGATATAGGTAATTATAAGACACAGTTCACAACTATAACACATTGATGCTAGTTAAATTCCCTCGTAAAACTGAAAGTATATTTTCACAGTATCGCGATGTTTCTTCCTTTAGCCATCCTAGTTTTATTGATTTCTTTCAGCTATATTTTTTTGTGTGTTTATGGGAAGGGGGTGATACAGCCAGCTTCGGTTTTTCCAAGTATTGATTCATTCCCTCTATATATCACAAAGGAAGACCATCCAAGACAAACAAGTTACTCTATAAAACTCAATTTTGCAAAACTTAAGTTCTTTGGAAATGGAGCAAAGTTTAATTACTTAAGTGATATTAAAATGATTTATGTCTGAGGGTTGGTTCACTCTGTCATATTTTAATTTTTTGATCTAGCTATATTATTCTTATTCTTAAAAGAATAGAGATGTCAGAATATACCTATTTCCAATTGTATCGAACATTGATTTTCACCTAATCCAGCCTTGCTCTATACTCTTTAAGTTTTGTCTTATATGATATCTTAATGATTCAAAGTGTTTTTATTTATTCTAGTGACATCGATATGGTTATTTTTGGAACCTGGGATATTCTTCCCCTTCGTCAATTGGAGAAGGCTTTGGTTGACAGTGAGATGGCCCTCGATATTAAAGTGTTGGACAAAGCATCGGTAAGATATTAGAACATGATTCTTGTAGATGGAAAATATTTTGATTATCTCGTCCTGATTGTATTCTAATTTAGGTGCCGATTGTGAAAATGCGAGATCGAGAAACCGATGTTCGTGTCGACATCAGTTTCAACATGGAGAATGGGGTTCCCTCGGCAGATTTGATTCGTGACTTCATGAAGCAGTATGAGTGTCTCCCGTACCTCGTTCTCGTTCTGAAACAGTTCTTACTGCAACGAGATCTAAATGAGGTTTGGACTGGCGGTATAAGTTCCTACTCACTCATTCTAATGTGTGTCAGCTATTTACAGGTAGGAGCCAAGTGTGTGTCGATATCTTTTGAATAATCAGTGAAGTGTGCTCTTTATTGGTTAAACAATTAATTAGTGAGTGCTTCTTCAGTCATGACAGTTTGCAGTTGTCACAATTATATTAATTAGTTGGCAGTTTAGTAAAACAATTTAACGGTTCCATATTATGTTTTTGACACCATTTTAATTACTACTAATCTATATTATGGTGCATAATTAAATCGATACTATCTTATTTGGAAAATATCTATACATATTTTTCATTACCTGCTATTTAGCGTTTATGTATAGCTTATAGTGCACTTGTTGAGCACTCAATCGAGGTCAAAGAATAGTAGCAAAGATTTGGAATATTGTCTATCAGTAGCACTGTATTATAACTCTCTCTCTCTAATATTATCAATGATTGGTTTTATTAACTATTGTGGCCTTTCTTTGTAATGTGACGTCATTCTGACAGTACAGGACACTTATTATATTTATATAAACGTCTATAATACCCAGCTTGTGTATTGAAGTTCACACAATCTCTATTAAATTATGTAAATTCACTACCAATATTTAAACTCTGCTCATAAATCATCATGTTATGTAATCAGAATAAATGATTGTCCAAATTTATGTAGAAATTATTTTCTTATAGTACATTGTTTAAAATTGATTGATTATGACAATTTATATAATATTAAGATGATATATAATTCATTTTAGTTTGATAGACGCTTAATTTTGAGTTATTATGTTGTACATTTTGTAATACCTTCAACTACATATAGAATGCTGGAGACATTAATAATTACATTTTTAGTGCAGTTTTATTGGGTGTGTTTTTAAATACTTTTATTGTTTTTTACCTTTATGCTTCCAATTATTTATTCAGCATTGTTTTAATTACGTTTATTATCTTTAAAGGTTTAATATTTTGCAATGACTTCATATTATTGAGAGATTTTTTCACTTCTAGTTATATTTTGTTTTATAATATGAAATTTATTCATAACTGTTTCTTTTGCCATCGACAGCACCTGCCTCATCCCTCGAAGAATTTGGGTCATCTATTGATTGAATTTCTCGAGTTGTACGGTCTTCAATTCAACTACCTCAAAACTGGTATTCGTATCAAAGAAGGCGGAAAATATGTGCGAAAAGAAGAGATTCAGAAAGATATGGACAACCCTCACCGTCCTTCCATCCTCTGTATTGAAGACCCTTTAACACCTGGTAATATTTATAGCTAGTTAGATTTGTTTGTCTAGTTATGAATGTGGAATAGATTGTGTGTCTGGATTTTGCAGTTCTGTTTTCTATCATTTCTAATGTTGTCTCTGTCTTATCTTTAATACTGAATCTTATTTTCAAAATATTTCGTCTCCGTTTTCTAAGAAAGAATATTCTCAACTGTAAATTCTCAGCTTTCGTGTCATGTCTTCAGTCTATGGAAGTACCTCATTTCCTCTATTTGTCATTAACCCCTTAGGTAATGACATTGGACGGAGCTCCTATGGTGCCCTTCAAGTGAAACAGGCCTTCGAGTACGCTTATGATGCCCTGACACGAGCCGTGCTTCCGCAGAACGCCAGTCTTCACCGTGGAGAGACCTCAGTTCTCACGCGCATAATCCACATCACTCACGACGTTATTCAATATCGATCCTGGATTCGTGACAACTATCCGGTACAGAGGGAGTCCACGGTCAATCCCGGTCCCACCGCTGTCAGCAGTTGCTTGCGTAGTCGTGGGGTTAGCAGTAGTGAGACTTTTGACACGGCAGTTGTTCTTGAGAGGTGTCCCCTGCCTCCACGGAGGAAAGGACACAGCACTACCGCTCTGGAGGGGTTGTTGGTTCTGCCAGATGCCGCCGGGGATAATGCGGATTCCATAAGGTGGGTCTTGAATATTTTATTTGTCTGTTTAGGGCAGTGATATTTACACATCTTTCCATGGCAGCGATATTTCCCGTAAAATTCTTTAATTGACATCATTAAATCAGTGTATGCTATTTCTCTCAAGATCTTCTAGATTTGCTCAATACAAATTAGTCCTATTTGTATCTACGTAACTTATCTTTTTCTTTGAACTAAGTTTATTTATCTTCGCTTTGATTAACGGGGTTATGCATACTCGTCCCTTTTCTCTTTATTATCTCATAAATGTCTCCATAAATCATAAGAAAAGTGTGTCAGAGTAGAAGAATACACGAGGAAGTTTGGTCAAACAGTGGCCATTATTTTACATAATGAATAGATGAGAGGAGTCCCTAAATGAAGTTTGAAGCGTTGTCCTAAAGTCGATTGATTACATCTGTAACTACTGTTTTGTCTAATCAATAGAATACAATAGGTCATCATAAATGTTACCCCTCTTGTATTTTAAAGAACTTTGTTAACGTCATAACCGATAAAAGTATATTTTTTAAATTACAAATTTCGCTATAGTGACATTTAGTTAGTAATAATGTTCGGAAGGAAAAATTGCTTCGCATTCGTGAACTTGGAGTTTGTCGTGTCCGGCTTCATAGCTTTCCTAAAAAGGATGACATGTTATTATAAAAGTTATGTTTACAAAATATTATTTGTCGTATGGACAATGTCACTATTAAGACTATGAAAATACAGTACATGTCCAGTTGCAGACAATGGGGTAAATAGAAAGCTACGCGGTGAATATTGTCGTTTCAAGTAAATCTTTATCCGAATGCATTTAATGCTGAAATAGAAATCTCCAAATTTTATACTTTTTAAGAAGTGTGGGAAACGATATCAGTTTTGTTGGATGTTATTTCTAATTACCTCTAATTAATATATTTATATAATATGATCGTTAAATTTATTTACACAAACTTGAGTAATATTGTATTTCAGTTTTTTCCTTTTCAACTGAACCATTCTTGTATCTTAAGATGCTATAAAAGTTTAAAAAAAATGTAATTGATTTAATAATAAAAAAATATTGTTTTATAAATGTAACAGATAATACAAGTAGAATGTATCATGCTTTGATACTAGAAAAAAGACCAATCACTCTGTTCTGTACTTTTCACTTCTTCTCAAGTGTATTTTAATCGATAAATGACTCGTTAGGCTGGCTTAACATATTTCTGCATTATCAATTTTTGAGGGAATTTAATAAGTTGCGTTTTTTGAAGAACTGACGAATCATCAATAAATTAATAATTATAATGCTTCGTTGGTCTAACATGTCAGATCTTTGGGTCTTCCGATTCTTCGGATAAGAAAGTTTATGATTGAATTGAGGTAGTAAAATAGAAATTACAATGCCCCAATTTTGACCTGAATTCGTGTCATGCAGAAAAATCAAGTCTATTGGCGAAAAAAGGACATACTGTAGAAAATTTCACTAATCGAAGACATTTTTGAGCAGTTTGCAGTGGATATAAGAACAGCCTAAGAGGTGTTTTAGAACAAAGGGAACTGTGGAAGAACAGATCAAGCTGTGATTAAAATTGCATTTTGTTATTAATACAAGGATTACTATCGATATCTGGAAAATTCTTTACAACACCCTGAAAAAGTAATTTCTAAACTGAAATTGCCATATTTAGTGAGTTGAAAATAATAACATTGAACAATGTAATTTTATGTATTATTAGGGCTCGTCACAAGAAAGCGAATTTACTTTGGGTCGGATGCTGTGAGGTCATTGATTTTATCAAAGACTATTTTTAGTAGCTATCAGTTAAACTGCAACTACTTTGCATAATACATATCGTATATAAGATCTGTACCTCAAACGTGCCAAAGATAGTAATACTAATTATCAAATGTACTACTTGAAAAGAACCTATTACACAAATTTATATGTGCAGCGGAAATATAGGCATACTTAGGATTTATGCATAATGAAAAATACAGTTGGAACACAAAATCTGTTCTGAATTAGAAATTATTTATAGAAAACAACAAGCGTCTTTAACTTTCAACCTATTATTACAAATTGTTCAAATAGAACAAAAAATCCAAATAATTATTATTTAATTTTATATAGTATGGCTACAAATCTTCTATATTTGTTAGAATTGGTTGTTAAACGTCCTAACAAATTTATAATTAAGTTGTAGTGAATACTAAATAAATATTTATACATAAGAATATACTACCCGCTTTTGAATTATGCATACATCCTAATTATGTCTATTTACACTTTGTATGCAAAATAATTCTTCTTCTTTTGTTTTATAGAAAAGTTTTATTTATAATAATATTTTGTAAATTGAATAATTAAGTTGTTTTTGTATAACTCACTGCTAGATAATATGTCTACAATAAATTGTGAGTAGTCATCAACAAAACCTGTCTCCGGGGTAATATGAGTTTACTGATGAAAAGGATCAATGATTGTATTGACAAAACCTTAGACAACAACTTTGACTATCTGTACTAAATACTAACTCTGCACGCACACAAACTCTCTCTCTCTCTCTCTCTCTCTCTGCATGTGCTTTTGACTTGTTTCAGCATGTATTTACTTCATCGCCGGATATTGGTGACTCTCTATCTCTCTCTATGGTTTGTTGCGTGCCAAGAGTGCAAACAGGAATTACCGTTAGTTAGATTTAAGAGGGCGTTTGTAGTTTATACCGTCGCGTCGGTCTAGTACATGCATAAATACAGACAGCATTAGAAGAAGGAATTCGGTGTTGTTGTTTGAATTACTTCAAACGAATTAATTACTGTTTTGTAAAAATGACGAATTCATTGGTGTCGGTATCTTGCATAATCTGTGCTCTAATATAAAAATGTCATTATTTTACGCTGCGTATGTGGAGCGTCTTCAGGTTAACAATAAACAGTAGCATATGTTTTGTTTAGCTGCAGGTTTCGATATGGTTCTTAATTTTCTATAAAACGGTGTCTGTCTTTTGTTAATCCTTCTGTGCAGCACCCAAGCAACTTCGGTCCTTGCAGGCAACGATACCTCCCCCCAGTCTTCCAACTCCTCTTCCTCCAGTACCGGTTACCTCTCCAACTCAGCCAGCTCCTCTCCTTCGTCGGTTACTTCTGACTCTGATGGTGGTTGTGAACCCTCCTCCAATCCCTCTACCACAGCATCACTCAGACAGGTACACAGGAAGTCACTCACTCGATCCTAGCCTCACCTACGTCCTTCTCCACCTCCTTACAACCCACCATTGTTTTCCTTGCTCGCATTATTGTGTTACGTCTTCGTGCTGTGGATGCAACCGCCACGGATCACAGTCAAGTTTGCATTTATAATAGAAAATTGTGTCCAGCTTACTCGATTTGTTGCTAGTTGTTACTTTATAATGTCATTATTTCATTATATGTACAATGTGTCTACTTGAGTAAGATAAGTGTTATTGTAGCAATAATTCTTTAATTCTTAACACAAATCATATTACGGATGTTTAGCTATTATAGTTTTTTATTGTGAGTTTGCTGTCTTAGTTATGTACCTATAACAATTGAATATATGTCACAACCAATCCATGTAGTCCAAAAACTATTATATACAATGACAAAAAGTTAAATGTAACTATGTGATCCATAGTGGTGTGCATACGTTACACGTACTGTATATTTGAATGACTGTAGCACCAATGCATCAACATTTGTATTCTCATGTACATACTGCTGTTATATCGAATGAACTAACTCTGGGACATTTACTTTGATATTCCCATTATTTTACTCGAAGCTATATAAATAGTGTTGATATTACCACGTATATATTACCTATAGAGAGATATTTTCCAATTTACACAACTATTTCTATGCTTTGTATCGTTGCAGTAAAAAGATCGAAACCTTTATTACTAAAATAAAACTTTCAGTTCATTTTTATCCAGATATTTTCAACCATTAAAACATGTTATATTTGAATATCCATATCAATGTTGCTCCTACAACTATCTGTTATTAATATTGTAATGCTATATATTTATAAAATATTGTCTTAGCTATACTTTCTTAAAACGTGCTTAGTGAATGTTGGCATATACTTCTTTATTACTGTGTGATTGTATTATTGCGCTAATATAAATATGTAAAGCATTCGTGCAGGATTTTATCGACCCTTTTTCCTCACAATAATGATACAAGGACTATGAATTGTGTACATATTGAAGAGTGATTAGTTTATATAATTATGTTAAAAGAGTCACTATTTTGTTTTTGAATTTCCCTACATGTCTAAAGCTTTTTTTGAAGCAGAAGTCAAGAATTTCCTTCGTACAGTGCCGTTTCCTTGTGTGTGTATAGCGCCTATGCAGATACCGATAAAACTATCGTTTATGTTACTATATACTGCTTATGTGGTCACAAGAATATCAGATTATTATTAATATTCCAATGATCTACATATTATCACAATTAGTTATTTAATTTTAGCATTTTTCAGTGATAACCTCTATATTTTTCTTGTATGTGAGTTATATCTCAGTCACCATTTGTGTGGTTATTTTAGATTTATTAATAAATAATAATTTTTGTTGCGTTGTGTCCTGCAAACATTGTTTATATTAATTGCTATGACTCGCTGCGCTTATAAATATGCAAAAAAATAAATGCTATAAAATTTAGTTTCCCTCTCTCTTTTTACTTATGTTTATATATTATGGTTTCGTTTTTTCCAGATTGGATATATGTGTTTCCTAATTTTTGTAACTAATTTTTATGATTTGTTTGGAAATCTATCTCGTATTGTTATTGGCAAACCAAAGCGTCTGGTATGGAAGTAGTATACAAAATAATTGTTTGCATTAAAAATTATTACCTTTCGTACACAGGGTGTCCAAAAAGGTTCGCCCGAATTTCATTACAGTAAAAACAAATTTAATCTATTATTTATATTTCAATTTATTGAAAAATTACCATGAAAAATTATATGAAAATAACAATAATTTTACAAACAGTTTAGTCAATGATCTATGTTTAGATTTGTAAAATCCAACAATTATTTTTAGAATTGTAAATTCCAAAAAATCTAAGTCATGCAGCAGAAGCAGCTTTTTGAATGCTGAATTTCACATTCATCATGAACAGAGCAGAAATATCAAAGCTTTGTTGGATAAATTTGAAAATACAAGGTCAATAATGCACCTAGGATAGGGTGGTCTATTAGTGCAACAAGTGATGAAAAGGGAAATGATTATTGGCCAGCATAACTAGGAGTCGTCAAAAATAACTTCGTCGTCTTCATTTAGAACTCAAGATTAGTCGACAAGTTTTCATAATTTACTAAAAAAAGGAATCTTTCTCTGCATATATCTCTTCCACACTGTGCAAGACGGAGATGCCGACTGACGATTAGAAATTGATGAACTATTTTTACGACAGGATTCGTGTTGACAGAACTGTACAAGACAGGTTGTGATGGTCTGATGAAGCCAGTTTTAAACACAACTATATCTATTGGACTGCTGAAAGCCCTCCCATCATTCTTGAAAAAGAAGGGCATCACTATTGGGACAGCAATCTCCACCGAAGGTCTCGTTGATACGTTTTTCTTTGACGGGAATGTTAATGGAAAACAATCCCGGAGTACAACATCATGAAGATGGGGCACCACTAACATGAAGACAGCTGCATGTTAAAGAATGGCTCAATACAACATTTACTGATCATTGGATAGGTCTCCGTGTGCCCATTGAATGGCAGTCATAGTCGCTCTACCTAGCTCCTCCCAATTGTTCCTAATGGGGGTTGTTGAAAAACTTAAAATACTGTAAAAACTCAAGAAATATAATTAACAAATTATTGTACAACAAATGCAAAACATCAATATTGAGATTTGTCAAAAGATTTGTTATAGTGTAGCCGGACGATTGCAGCAATACAATGCAATAATCATAACGGAGAGCATTTTAAAGCAGTTTAAATGTATGAAATCTACAAATTATTGACTAAATTTTTTGTTAAATTATTGCTATTTTCATAACATAATTGCATTATAATTGTATAATAATTGAAATAAAGATAATGGATTAAATATGTTTTTTACTTTGTACCAAAGAATCGGGCGGAACGTTTTGGACACTCTGTATATTGTGTTGTAAATAATATATACGTGCATAATTGTTGCATGAAAATTTTGGGATTGAACATTCAAATGATAAATCTACAATTTCTTTATTTTATGTTTATACCATTTAATTTTATTGTTGTAGAAAAGTATAGTTGTACAAAATATCTGTGTTATTTGATAGATTTCTGGTATATTTTTATCGTGTGACAAAAGCGTGTACAAAAATAATACAATTTAAATATTTTTGATTAAATTAATTGAATACTATAATTCAATAAACTACATATTGAAAAATGTTTACATAATTATTATTTAAAATCTTGTGAAGAATCTATTCATTAATTTGTTGGAGCTCCAGATAATTTGTCAGCAAATTTATCTGCCAATTTTTGGTGATTTTATAGTAAGTATATATTTCCTCGATCTTTTAAAAATAACTATTTGTTGTGTTCATAAATCAATATCTAAATCAAGAAAATCTTCTTAATGAATTTTAAGCGAAAATCAAATATTTCTAAGATACAAGTAAAAAATAAATATATATACCTATTTATTTAGTAATCAAACATTTTTTTAATATATAAAGGATTACTTGACATTTTCAATATGTTGAAATATAGTTATTGTCCATAATGGTATTCGATTATTTTTCTTTAATGTCTCCTAATTTAATATTTGTTTGTCCATATCAAATTAATGTTGTCAATATAATTAAAATATATGAAAATATTTTATTTTATCTTTATAAAGGAATATTATTTACAGTATTAAATAAAACAAAAAATTATTTTGGTTTAATGATTATAACTAATAATTTCTAATTATAAATAAACATTAATTTTTTTTTTTTTTATTTAATGTCAATTTAAAATGATATTTGTAGGGGATAAACTCACAAATTATTTCCCTTAATTATAACTAAAATTATGATTCCTATATTGCAAATTTTATTTCCATATTTATATCGAATACGATACATTTTTAATAGTTGCGTTTTAATATTGAAAATCTTATTTCCAGATATTGTCATGATATTAAAAAAAATTATTGGAAAGGTTTTCTTTATTAATACCTAAACATATGTTGTATGTTGGCAACCAAATATGAATTCTGACCAATCCAGAATTTGTCAATGGTCAGACCAAACAGGAATTCACATTTGGTTGCATTAATCTTGGATTGGTCAACCAAAAAAGAATCTCAAAATCATGCTTTACTTGTTAACCTGTACTCTATATGCAAAGGAAAAAAATATATTGAATGTATTTATTATATGAAAAACTCATACAACAGAAAAATTGGTAATGTTGTACTTTATGTGCATAAACTCAAAAAATTGATAAAATGATTTTAGTTGTTTGACTTGAATAAAAAATATTAAAAAAAATAATATTTGCAACATTATATTTTAATATTGTCATATTACAACATTAGCCCTAGCTCAACCTGATATTATTAATCATTTCTTGTCAGGACATATCAGATGGTAAGACATGGTATTGCTCAGTCTGTAAAGTGCATTATATTTTTTACCAAAACAGTTAGTTTATGGTTGAGAAAACTGAGTTTATGTAGAGACAGACAATTTCTGAGGCTAAGTCCTTCCAACATTTGTTATTTCTTATTGCTCATGTTCACAATGTATAATTCATAAAAATAATGATAATAATGGTTATTTTCATGTCTTAAACGAAAATCGCTTGTGCGATTTGATTGCATAATCATGAAGGAGGATAAGCGAGATATTCAGTTAAATTAATATAACTATTTATAAAAAATAAAATTTTCTAAAGCTTACAAATTTAAAGTAGAACATTACCTAAAAATCTTATTGTAAAATATTTCTGTTCAGACAAAATTAGAATATGTCATTATTATATAATACATTGCTAGAAATATTTTGTAATGGACCAGACTGATTCTTATATGTAATAAGCATATGTTATATGGATGTTCAAGTTTAACTAGTTACTATAATTTATTCCTGTTTGCTGGTCCAACCAATTTAAAAATCAGTCCAATATACTCAGAATAAATTGAAATAAATAGTTTGAAATAAAATAAGATATATATTTCATATAAAATATGCATATTAGGTACATATATTATAAGAATCAGTCCAGAGTTTTTTATATAATAAATAAATTCAATATCATTTTTTTTTCTTTGCAAATAAAGTACAGGTAAAGTGCAAATTTGAGATACACATTTAGTTGACCAATCCATGATTTGTTTGACCAAATGTGAATTACTATTTGGTCAGACTGATGCTAGATTGATTGGAATTCACATTTGGTCACCAATAAATATATATATAAATAATTATTTTCAAATTTAACTATCGTCACTAAACAAGTAAAATTACTCTACCAAAGTTAATTTTATAATTAAATAAAAAATCCCAATTATATGCACTGAACATACATTTAACAGTCTATACAAGGTGTCCAAACTAGCCTGTTTTCCATGTATTTTGTATGTTGAATATTTTTCCTTTTCTTATTGCCTATTCTTTCACAAATGTTTTTCATGGCATTTATCACAGATGAGATTTTGACTATTTTCTAACTATTTATATATAAAAATGAGCTTGTCATAGATGAGATCTCATTCATAACAGCCATACAAAAAATCATGTATTTCATATAAAATATTTTTGTTTGTGTACCAGACATATCCTCCTTAGGGCTACATATCTTTTATATGGTAGGCTGGAGTTCACACTCTAGTTCAACAGTTTAGTGTCAACATTCTCCAATTCAACAGGTAATAGGCATACATTTTTTCTCCATAAAGTAAGCATATATTGGCATACAAAAATATCCCATATTAAAAATGTCTGACTTAAATTTAAAAAAATCTTCATATTATAAACTAAATTTTAAATTATATGCCATTGAGCAAAAAATTAACTTGATATGCATTTGTTGTGGTTTTATTTTTATTTTATGAAGTTTGCAATATTTTAAAACATTTTTATATAGGTATTGTAAAATTATAAAAAGTTAAATTATTATTAAATTGATATATTGTATATGCAAGCCACATTTATTCTTTATATTACTATAGTACTTTAAAAAGTATTCTGATATTACTAGTAGTTTTTTTAATGTTTTTATTTTCTCAATTAAATTTATATTCAAACACAAGCAATCAATTTTTAGATATGTAAAAATGTACAATAATATATACAAGTAAACAATATAATAAGTGAGTCTGTAGAAACTAACATAAATGTTCACCCCTTGCTTTAACACATTCTTGTAGTCATTGCTGAACACTATGGGCAACCATTTAGCAAAGATCTGAAGTGATTGCAATAAATGCATCTCTAATTTTGTTCACAATTTTTCTAATGAATGTGTGGAGCCCAAGATTATTACAGCAGCTCAATGCAGCGCAGATAACCACTTGTAGTTCTGTGACAAATTGGAAGAGTTATTTAATGTGATCATCTAAACATTCTATGGACAGATGAGGCAAACTTTAAACTGAACAGGCAGATAAATGTCATAAATTTGTTTTCTAATCTGTGGAAAATCCACAATACTAAATTGGTGAATAGTCCTGGTGTCCCTCATTGGGCAGGAATATGCCCTGTATCTATTATAAGGCCCTGCAACAGTCTGCTACAAGTTATCTGTACATGATAGAAACTTTTGCCATTCCAGCCCTCTATCAACTCTGATGCTGCTGGAGACAACTCCAATATGTGGTAACAACTCTGTGATGCTGTAGACAACATGTGGTAACAACTCTGTGATGCTGTAGACAACATGTGGTAACAACTCTGATGCTGCTGTAGACAACATGTGGTAACAACTCTGATGCTGCTGTAGACAACTACAATATGTGGTAACAACAAGATGTATCTGCACTGCATTTTCTGAGAAAGACTGTTTGAAGAGCTTACTGGAAGATGGATCAGCACACAGGCTAGTATCAAATGATCTGCTCATAGCCCTGCTTTATCACCCATAAATATCTCGGTTTGGGGCATTGTAAAAGATTTTGTGTTTTAAAAAAATTTCAAAATGTGGAAGATCTCAAACAACAGATACCTAATGTTTTTACCACATTTGATGAAAAATTGTGTACTAGCATTTGTCAATCACTCTGTGGTTGGGTTGTTTTACAATGTATCAAGGCAAACTGTGGAAACTTTTAAAACCAGAAGCAATAATTTCTGTAAATATCATTTATACCTGTTATGCTATGTTATGTTACACTAGCATTTACTTTAATAAACACTCTATTATGATTACACATTTTATGTTCTTTGATTACTTATGGGCCAGCCCCATGTATAGATATATAAATATTAAAAATTATAACAAATGAAAATACATTCTGAAATGAAATATGAGAAACAATTGAAATAAAGTAAATAAGTTTTGTATTATGTAATCATTAGGATATTTGAATTACTGCCAGTAATGGAATCCCCTAGTTAGGCATTCTCAGGTATAAGATTTATTGTTTAACATAAATCTATATAATAAACTTTACTTTTCAAGTGAAATATAATCATTTTAACATACTCATAATAAGTTATAGTTTTTAAAATTGTATTTAAAAAAAGTTTAACTTTATAAATATGTGTAATTTATATTAATATAAAGTTTTGCTACATTTTTATATTATTATTATAAATATTACAATATTTTATAACATTATACTACATGTCCTATATAAACACACTTCATCACAAGAATACATACTTCTGTCTATCTTCAGTTCACTAATGGCAACTGATGCTTTAATAAGCTCCCGCCAAGTCGACCTCTTTGTAAATCTACCAAACAAACAGCTTTTTTGTCCAGTATGTAAGCATGTATTCACTGATCCTGTTGCTCTTACATGTGGTCACACCTTCTGCAGACTCTGTACCAATGACATCAGTAAATGCCCTGTTGATCAAACTTCTGTTCACAAACACCAGATTGTTCGAAATCGGTGAGTTGCAATCGATCTACAATTCCTTTCTGTATCCTCCAATCTCCTCTCTTTTCTGATATTCACTCATTCATTCTGCTCTCAGATGTCTTGAAAGTCAAGTAGCTGATCTGTTGGTTCATTGTCGATTTGGGGTGATGATAAATCCCTCCACCAATCTTCCAATCGTTGACGTTTCCGGTTGTAGTAAAACCTTTCCTTTGGGTGTGTATGGCATCATTTTTTTAGAGTGAATTAATTAAATTTTAATATTTAGTTACAACTAGTTACTAATGGTTACAAATTTCTCTTGTTCAAACAATTGAACGGTTCAGTGTCCACTCCCCAATTCAGTGTCCACTCCCCAGTTCAGTGTCCACTCCCCAATTCAGTGTCCACTCCCCAGTTCAGTGTCCACTCTCCAGTTCAGTGTCCACTCCCCAGTTCAGTGTCCACTCCCCAGTTCAGTGTCCACTCCCCAGTTCAGTGTCCACTCCC
>JAUZNC010014204.1:0-28742 GCA_034780395.1 Vannuccia rotundouncinata | reverse complement strand
AATGATATTTATTTACAGAAATTATTCAAAAAATTTAATTTACTATTTATTTTAATACAATTTAAATAATATAAAAAAGTACTTTACAATCATTTCGGTATATATTTTAGATTATATGATATACTACTATATTTAAAGTAAGGAGATACGTATACATAAATTATCTTAAAAAGTACATTCCATTGCAATTTACAATACAAAATTTATACTGTATGATATATATATATGTGATTAAGTGTTCCACAGGAGATTTAATTATAATAAATCAATTTTTAACATTTTATTGTATTGAAATTGTAAATTTAGCAGTTCAATCGAGTTCATCGATATATGATCGATAAAAGATCGGCATAGCGAAAATTCGAGGAAGTTCGATCTTTTATCGAGGAAATCATAAATTCGAGGAAGTTCGATCGGATATCGAGGAAGTTCGATCGGATATCGAGAAAATCTTAAATCACTTATTCGATGTAAATAGCGAACCCAACTCAAAAATATTTACTTTAGGATATATATATAACAATGAACTAAGTATTTTTTATTAATTTTAAAACATCACCGGTCTACTTGCAAGTTCCGAAACGCTGAATGTCATGCGTGTCATCGAACAGGGCACATTAAAAAGATCTGCAGAAGTCGTAATACAGTCAAAATGGTCAAACCCAGTATAGATTCGGATCATTCTTCAGAAAATAAAATCACTGTATTTACAGCACTCGGAAGCAATGCTCACATATATCGCACAATTATCAATCTCCTCCTAGGCGAACCAGACGACCTCCTGAGAGATTTAGAGATTTAAAGATTATACAACCTCAATACTTTCAACAATGGCAACAACACGCGTCATCGTAAGGGTCTAGTACTGGCTCCTAAAGGCAATCGGACATACGCCATTTGGACCAACAGTCCCTCGACTTCTCAAACAAGTTCAACTCCTATAGATTTTTATACTTTAACTCTTACGATGTCTTAACTCCAATGCGGACTACTTCCAATCCAACTTCTATGGAAGCTTCGACTCTAATTCCGATTTCTACCACTCCAAAGGTAACCTTCCCTAGAAATGGGACAATGCAAACGAGTTCTGATGTGGGTGACTCATCCGATGTCACTCTTCGACAGCCTGAAGAAGAAATCACCCAAGCTGAAAAACCTTTGTCGGCCAATCTCCTCCTATGCGAACCAGCTAGGACGACCTCCTGAGAGGCTTAGAGATTTAAAGATTACAACCTCAATTACAAACGGGAATGAGTTGTGATAGCAAATTATACTTAATCTAACAGTTGGAAATTTCTACCCTTAAATCTCGCGCGGGATTGAGACACTATATATACATAACGTATAAGACTGTCAAACCGGTTCAACCAATCAAAGTAAAGTGCACCGTCTGACAGTTTACTGTTTGTATATAAACATAACTATTTCTATACATTTACTTGTCCAATATACAATACCTACTAATATATCGGTCTTATTATTTTACTACTATAATACCTAGTCATCCTCTTCATCTGGTCATACCTGCTTTAACTCCTATACTTACTGTTATTTCTGAATGACATAAGTCATAATAGATATTTGCAACATTTCGTTAATTATTAAAATATTAATAAAACAAAATGATAAAGTGAAATGTTTTATTAAATTTAACTATAGGAAATAATATACGATATGTATGAAAATATAACTTACACTTTTATAACATAAATTCTATATTTGTTTTTCTTATTTAATTATGATAGAAACCTATTAATGTTCCATACCGCTAAAATTTAAAACTAACGCTGTAAAAAAGGGTTTATATATATGTTATGGATATGTTAATATTTTCTTTATAGGTAGAGTAATCATACTGCCTTTACGAAAAAATTTTTTCTAAGAAAGTTTTGAATTTGAAATAATATAATGAACGATCAATCATTAATTTCTAGTTTTGAACACCTCGTTTCCTCCAACACCCTTATATATTGGTGTTTAGGTTTTAAATCTAAATAGATTAAAATTACAGACAACTCTGCCCGAGACAACTCCGCCCAGGACAACTCGGCATCATATTGTATAATAAACTCATTTAATGTCAAGTAAAAAATGTATCAGTTATAATAAATAAGTAATTAAAGTTCAAATTTTGTTGTAGCAAAATAAAAAATAAATATTTTTATATTAATAGTTCATTCTTTTGGCTGTAGACTGTTTGCTCTAAAAATTATGATCTGCTTAGACAAAACAAGTTTAGTAACAGAATTGAAAATGGAACTTTTATTTTACAGATACTTCATTGCAGTAAAAAAAAACTTTTTGTCAGAATTTGTTTCTGTGACAATTACCTATTGCCAAAACCCATTACCCAACTTTATAAATAAAAATTGCTTAAAAATATATATATTTTTAAATTATAATATATGGACTATATCTTGGGTTCTTTTTAATAATTTACCCAACAATTTTTATTTGAATTTCTGCTGAAATAAAAATTTATATAAATAAAAAAATTATTTTTAAAATCAAATGATTGATTTATAGATTATAGTTTTTATTAATTTTTGAAGTTTTGCTCCATGTTTCTGATTGTAGATGTGATAGACCTGGCTTAGAAATAAGATAGAAATTGGTTTCCATTGTTAAACAAATCTAATTAAATTATTTTAAAAAAATTAAGTTTATTTTAGCATAGAATTAAAGAAAAAAATTAATGTCTAAATTAATGCAAACATATTATATCAAAAATTTCGTAATAAAAAAAGTTTTTAATATAACAAAATTTTTGGTTCTTTTTTTGTTTTTTACTTGCAATTTTTTATTTTCAAAATTGATTATCAAAAGCTTAAAAGTCAAAACAAAGCTTTAAACCAACATTATTGTAGACCCAGTTTTTTTTCTTTAATTCCACCACACTTGAACATCAAAAATGTGTTATAAACATTGAAAACATATATTATCAATGATATTGATTATCCAAAATCAAAAATAATTATCAAAAAAATAATTATTATATGTTATACTTGAATAAAACATGGTCAAATGTGTGTTTTGGTGAAAATTCAGAATAATCGATAAACCAATAAATCGATAAATCATTAGATATTTGAGAAAAATGTTTTGATGTTGGTTAGCCTTTGAAAAATACATATTAGATTTTAGATATATTACATTTTGAAAATTGTGGGTAAAAAACAAAAAAGAACCAAAATTTTTTAATATTTCATATTGCCCTCAACATAATCAAGAGTTATTATTTTAATATTATAACAATACAAGATAAAATAATGAAAGACAATATACTGAATTCCATGACAATTATACTCTAGATATTTTTTAATATTACTCCAATTTAAATAATGAAATGTAGGGTTGAATATGTTATGTATGCTGGATATTTCCTTGTTAGGCTACATAAAATGCAGCCTGAGCTGTACTTAGTCCATTGATATATTTATATCACCACACCATAATATTAATTATACCAAGATAACAAATTAATACATTTCAAAGTTGAAAAATCATTGACATACCTATTTACATTTTTACATGCCATTGATTAATAGATTGATATCTAATCAGGATAGCTAATTTGAATTAGAGACCTGTGATGTTTCTTGTAAAACCAATTGTATTGATAAAGGAAAGTGAGTTGCACAGCTATAATAGTGTTTGGTAATAGATCCATTTTTATTCATGTTATGAAGATTGGAGCACTGTGCTGGCATGTAGAATTATTCTCATTTCTTGCATCATATTTTGTAAATGCAATTCTTTTCCCGATCATTTGCCAGTTGAACAAACAAATCTGAATCAATTTTCAACTCCTTAAACAGCCACATGAGAACATTTCAAGAACTGGAGAGGCTATCTTTTCTATCTAACAATATGTACATATTATATTATTCTGTTTTCTATTAATACTTTATTATTATTTTTTTGGAAATATGTGTAATATTAATGGAGATATTTTTTAATGCTAAAATAGAAAAAAATATATAAAAGTCAAAATTGAATAATTAAAAACCTTAAAAAAATTAACTAAAACCTAAATAATTTTTTCAGAAGCATGGGAAACCTGTAAATATGATTTTATAACACTATTTAAGAAGGCTTAGTTAATACTTCATCTAATTGCATTTCTGAGACTGGATAAATTGATACAAACAAATATTATATTCTGGATTGATGATTTTAATACAGTCTATTCCAGATAGTTACAATTAGCTGGAGTTTTAATTAGTCAAAAATTATGTTTAGTGGAATAAGTTGTATGATAAGATTATGTATGTTAGATCATGGAAATAATTCAATAGTTGCCTTTTAACTCAGGTTCAGTATAATAGATGAATTGATACCACACAATTAAAATGGACTAAATGTTTGCTTATAATTAAATATGATGTGTGGACAAGATTTTAATAATTTCTTATTAGAAGTTAAGCATATTTATTTTATATCTAAACATTTGCAATTAAACCTAATAAATATATTTTGAAGCAAGGCTTTAGCAGCCTCATTGATTATAAATTAAAAGGACACTCCCATGCAATGGTGTCCATCCCAAATATAAAATGTAGACCATGATTTGACACATAATGATCAACTCCCACAATGGCACAGTCCCCTTTATATATACAATATTACCACAGACCATTATTTGAGTAGCTAAGTAATGTAAACACAATGATTCACATTACTATCCTGATTAATACTCTCAACTTATAAATAATTATCATGGTTTAGATTATAAAAAAATGTTGTCATGTTTCATTATAATTACCCAAATAAAGGTAGGAATATATGAGCTGTTCCAATTTACAAATTTATAATACATTGTATAGGTATAGGGACCATTATACAAATTCAGTTAACAATTCACATTAGCCATTTTTCTAATATTATAGAAATAGGCAAAAAATTGTGGATTTGATTTTTGTTCAGATTAAACAGTAATTCTGATTGGCTGGATTCCGATTAGCCAGAGTAAACTTCATACAAAAAATTATAAAATATCCTTTTAATTCATAATCCATTTATTTTTCACATTAAGTATGCAATTGTGATCACTACAAGCCAGAGTGACATATAAGCCATTTAAGAAAATTGATGTTGATATGAACCATATGTGTATTTTTGATATATTTTTGTTCTGTTTTGGAAGCAATATTTTAAACTCATCGGCTTCTCTGTTCAGTTCAATTTTTATATATATTGATAAATCCCAATTATTAGTTAGAATATGTAGAATAATTGTTTATATGCTTTGAAAATCATTTAGTATTTTAATTAATTTTATTTGATGTAAATTTATTTATACTTGGTCACCTATACATATTTTGATTGGGTGTGATGACAGTACTATATATGTTACCTAATTTAATAATTATGGTAAGAGAAATTTGAAAAGTTTACCAATATCTTTTATTAGTAATCCAATATACAATATAATTGACTTACAACATGAAGAATCCCTGGACCCTGTACCTGCACAATAATATATTTGAATATAGCCTACTTCCTCTAATTTACTAAAATGGATATATATATGACAATCAATTATTATTGACTATACTGTTAATTATACTTTGTTCTAATAATGTTTATACTTTCTTCACATTGTATTAATTAATAAAGTATAAGAAATTTCCTCTGTATATAATAAAATGTTACTAATAGAGGTATTAGTAGCATTTGTATCTACGCTTGTATTTGCAGACTGGTTTCTTTAAAATATAATATTTAAATCAATTCATTAATGTATTCTGGTTATAGACTGATGTCGATGGAAGAAATGAATGAAGAATCAAGTCCAGATTTCTTGGATAGTATTGCAAATTATGAAATACAAGTTTCTCAGGAGGGGTTTCAATCTGGTCTGATTCATGGTAGGACTGAAGGACTAAAGGAAGGCTTCTTACTTGGTCTAAAAAAGGGCAGTAAAATCGCATCTGATCTTGGCTATTATCGAGGATTTGCCAATCACATTCTTCATATCATGACTCATTCAAGTTCAAAGGTGATCTTCTGAATTCAGGTTTCATATTCTGCAACGATATGAAACATATTTTATAACATTTTAAACTACTTTATTTCCCATTTCATTTAATTTAATAACAATCTATTATTGATATTATAAACACTATCTGTATAATGCAGAAGTCAATACCGAAAAATATGGTTAGTTTTTTTATGTAGGTGCAAATTTTTTGTTGACTATTTATTTTATAATTACAAAGTGCCTGTAGATGTAGTTGGTTTTAATTCCGTATGCAAACTTTCACGAAAGTAAAGTAATCATATATTTATCTGTATTATTCAGAATTCTTTAGCACTTTGCGGTGGAGAAAAGGAATCCCAGCGTGTTCGCAAAGTATGTCAGGATATTTGCAACCTTACAAATGAGATAAACTGGACTGATATTGGTGCCTCAAAGATTACCTCCATTGAAACCAAATTCCGGCAGCTACATTCCCTTCTTCACTTGGAAGTGTTACAATTGCAAATTGGTTCACTTAGCTTTTAATCCCTCTATTTAACTATTACAACAAGGCTGTGTTTTGCATTTATTGAATATATATTACTGTTATTGTAAGAATATAGAAGCTATATTAGGAAATGTATATTAATAAATGAACCAAATTGTTATAAACTTAATTTTTTTATTTGGGTGATATTTTTGCTACATAAACTTGTATTACTATTGTTTATGGTTGCTAAGATTTAACGGAAACTTAGACCCATTACATTTGTTGTTGATTTTAAAAATTGATATCGATTAAACCATCTCGATTATCTGCGTACACATTTGGGCTTACAATTTTTATTGTGAACTTTAAGATTAAGATAATTAAGTAAATAAAACTTCAGTAATTAATAATAAATATACCTATTGGTAGTAAAAGTATTTTGAGAGTACTTATTAAACTATGGACACCATGAAGTACGTATAAGTATATTTAAGTACTCTATATATGATTGACACTATGTAATATTTTTATTATTTAATTTAACACATGAGCTATTGTTTGTGTATGCAATAATACGAACATTTCGAGAAATCTACAAGTTCATGTATCAGACAATTAAGTATTTGGCGATGTATAATAATTTGACTATTTTAACTTATTTCTTTGATTAAAATATGTTTTGCCTGAAGGTGTTTTGTTATGCGCAAATTTATAAAAAATATCCGAATTTCTCTATAATAAGCTGAAAATGAATTTCACGAAGTAGTGCATCCTTATATAAACATTTTTCATAAATTATTTTTAGTTCACAGGAAGATGCTGTCGGGAAAAATAGTTCAATTATTTAATCTCTAGCGGGGGGCACTTGTCCCCCGCCTTATTTTTCTCTTTTTGGCGCCCTTATAAATTTATTATATACATAGAGTGTTCCATAAATCTTTCGCCATGTTAAATCTTATTTTCATAAATATTCAACTAAAAGTGAACAGTCCCAACGAACATTAAGTATTCAAATACTCTGAATATTTAAATTCAGGTAGTCACCACACTAGTTTGGATACAAAGGAAATTCTCGATAATGAGCAACCAGATAAATAGATAGGACGAATAAGAGGCCCAGTCGAATGGCCAGCTCGATCATCGGATCTTACCCCATGTGATTTTTGGCTATGGGCCATTTACGCGCGAAGATATATATACCTGGGTGACAGAACATATGGATCACTCGCAGAACTTCGGAATAGAATTGAAGAAGAGATGAATGCTAATCCTTTGGAAATGTTTCGGCATTCCATCAAAAACTTTCAGAAAATGGTACAATACTGTATTGATGCCAATGGTGGTCTATTTGAAGACTATATTTCAAGTGTCAATTTATCCATAATTGTCAATTGTATATACGAAGTGTATTTTGTGTAATTTATTTATCTGGATAATATTAATTTTTAATCTACAGTTTGTCAATAAAGTTGAATCTTTATAAATTTAGTATTATAAATTTACATATAATATAAATGCAATTTTGTTTTGGCGCCTTTTTGTAAAATATTGCCCCCACTGAAAAAAGTCTAGGTACGGCCCTGCCACAAACATATTATTTGATACTTGTAGCGATCAATGTTTAGATATATTTGGAAATTTTTGAGAGCGGGTGTCATGATGATTCAATCAACTACACCCATTACAAATTTGCAGGAGAATAATCATGTGTATCGCAGTGATGGATAGTAATTAATGCTGGACCAGATAAATCATATTTCACTACTAAAAAATTTTGAACAAATTTAATTATTGTTAAAATACCCCTAGATAAAATATTCTCCGTTGAGTAATTCAGTTTAGCTAAGCCGTATAATTTAGGTTATCCCAAATGACAATTCATATTAAAGCATTAAAATCAGTTTGATTTTGTACACTAAGCATCTGGAAGTGAAGTACATTTGACTCTTAAATTTTCTTGTTTATTTTCATGATTAATCTGTACGAATAAGTCTTCAAATTTCTGCAAATAGCCTATTACTTTCAATGGAACAATAAGTGCAGGTAGTTATGTGTAAATTATTTATCAATGAAATAGAAATAATTCTAAAATATTATAATAATGCATTTGAGGAAAAAATAAATAAAAACAGCACGAACAATATGTGATATATAAATGTATATTTTGTTTCTTCAAGACCGTTGATATACTATTTACAAATTTACAAAAGTAGTATATGTTTTAATTAAATTTAATGTCATGATTGTTACAAGCGTTAAAAAAAATTTCACTAGAATAAATTAGGATAACATATTAAAATATACAAGTCACAAACAATTTTAAAATAAATAAAAGTGGAAAATATTCTCAAACAATTTACAGAAATGAAATTTCTACATTTTTACAATAAATATTCATCGATACTAAGTTTATTATTTTTTAGTAACACAACTCCTCATGAAGCTTTTTCTTTGATGTAGAATGTAAGTACAGATTCCCTATAAACAAATGATTTTATGTTTAACAAGAAAAAACTTGCTTCATGATTTAATGATAGTATATTACATAACTACTGAACAAAAAGAACTAATTACCCTGATTTCCAAAAAATGATATCGAATCATTTTTGTTTTTCAAATTAAAATAGTTCATAAAATCAGTAATTTTCTGAATAAATACACACATAATGCATAAATGGGAGTTATAGTGATATTGTTCCATAATCAATATTGTAATAATCATTTTGTCGATGTATATACAGACTATATATATATATATATTAAACACAATACTTTACAATTTTATAATAAATATGTAGACACTGAAGTTGTCTCAAGATAATGATTAATGGAATTCACACATGAAATAGATACAAATAAAATGAACACAGTTTATGCATTGCTTAAAACTAAAATGTACACAATTCAAATCAGAAAAATAAAGTAAAAAAATAAGGATCTCAATATTTGGAACAACCAATTAGTTTAGATTAAAGGATTGGACTTGTAATTTATTCCAATAAAAGCTCTGTATAAAAATTCCACACACAGCTGAGGATGTATATGTATAATAATATATAACAGGTTCCAAAAAAGTAAAAAGCAAAGTTGTATAATGATGATATTCAAATGAACGCTGCCAATGATAATCACAGATTTGGTAGTTAGCTATATTATGTACAATTAAATTATCGATTTTCTTCCAATATTAAAACGAGTTATAATTAATTTAATTATTATAAGACGAGGGAAAATCGTTCGGTCGACTAGCTATCATCGGACGACACTGGCTGGAAGGAGTATGATTTTGTTGGTTGCCATAGAGATGATATAATGTCGATCTTCGCTAACACAGACCGGGGTGATGTTACTGAATGTGTTGGTCCCATTGGGGGAGAGGAGGACCAGAGATTTGCTGCAGTGATAAGTGTCAAGGTTGACCACACGAATGGTGTTCTGAAGAGAGGAGTGGGGTGTTACTTAATCAACGGGTTCAGCAAGAAACACTGTAAAAAGCGGGGCTACTAGTTTTATGAAACAATTCTTTTGCTGCATGAAATTATACAAGACTGGAAAATTCTTCGAATTAAAACCATCGACCTTTTTTCGTATAAACCCACCTTTTCTCCGTATAAGAACCAATTTGCAAGGAGGCACACGGGGGATGACAGTAAGAAACTTTGGTCCGACTGGAAGCAAACGGGAGAAATTTAATTACTATCTTTATCTATATTAAATTAATGATCACGCTAAGGAACACAACGTGTTCTTAAAAATTCTAAAGACATCACTAAACATGTTTTTAGTAGTATAAGAAAGATTCTTCATAAATGTTCTGATAAATGAATTACAGCAAGTTTTTTTTAAGGGCCCAGGTGTAATTATGGGCGCGATGTAAGAGCCCATACATACCTAAACCTGCAAAACTTAAGCCTTGAATAGATCCCCCTGTTGAAGAGGTAAATTGCATTAAATGGATACTCGTCATTATACCTAGACATTTTTATATAATAGAACATTTTTTTGATGGTGGGCCCTTTAAGAAGACCATTTACAGCCTATTACAGAGGAGTGAGGCCCCTAACTTGTTTTGAAGTGCACAAAAAATAGGGGGCCCCTTCAAATCTGAAAGCCGCCCCCCCTGGTGACGGCCCTGAAATTCACATAAATAAATTTAAAATCTAACTCAAAGACAAATTATCCAGAGATAAATAATAAAGATTTTGATCGTTCTCCATAGTATTAACAAAAGGTAAATATCAAGAGAAAACTGACCAACTGGCAGTGGAAGAGTGGGGACTCTCTCCTGTTCTTCCATAGACACACCCTTCCCTCCAGGTCACAGGAGAGAACACGATCCTCGTGGATAGACCGAACCCATATGACGGAGGCTGTGTGATGGAATCTGTAGTCGGTGCTTGTTGGGTCGAGCTCTGTCAAGTGCACTGTACCGCTAGAGGTACCGAACACGATTAAGTGCTGCAGTGGAGAAACGTAAGTGACGGTATACTTAACTATAAACTTTTTTGATTATTTTTTAAATATAATAAAATTTGTTTATCCGAACTGTCCTAAAATTTTTCCAAATAGGCATCAAATTAAGTTTTTAAAAAATGCAAGATACTCTCTTCTCATTCGCCAAAATTTAACTAGTAAAGTAAATATGCGGAGAAATGTAACTATTAAAATAAAGGTGCGGAGGGGGACAACAACAAAGGGTCACAGAGATCCACCTTCCATACTACTACAAAAATAATGGAATTAGAATAAGTAAGTTTTGAAGGTTTTCAACTCAGCTTAATCACCTTGGATACATGTACACAAAGAACAGCGTCATCAGCAGAATGGATTGTAGTTTTCAGAGCCAGGGAACCCGGAAAAAACAGCTGAAAGAACAAGGAAATATATTATATTATCAAAATAAAGATTAACACGCTGGCAAGCCAGTTGAATTGTGGGCCTACCTTGACCATACAATCCTCGCTAACAGTGGCTATGCCGGTTTCATAGACATAAAAGTCTGTGATAGGATGATGGTGAGCCTTCACAGAACGCCTTAATGTTACGCTGGTGTTCTGAAGGTTCAATTCTGACAGATAACCGTTGTAGGAAATTGTGTACAAACTGCAATAGATAACATAAAACAAATTACATTTCTCAACAATACAAGACTGACCACCAATTAGAACGTCTTCAAAATACAATTTATTGGACACAACTTTCCTTTTTTAATAATAGAATTGTGGAACAAGGCAACAAAAAAGGCAACCTTCATGTTAATCCCATTTCTCAGATATTTATACTGCTTTTAAAAATAGTGACTTAGATGGAATCTTTCATAACTAATTTTCATTTAAAACAACGACATTCCCACCTGTTATCAGAAAGAGACAATTTGGTGACTCCAGAAGAATCCAACTGAGTTGAACTGAGGAATCCGGCAGTAACAAAGTCCCAACACTGCAGATTAGAGAAGAAAGCATGCCATTATAGATTATTAAAAGATTCGGCCTGGCAGTTTATTTTTTTAAAGTTACCTCGATTTTTCCATCACTGCAGCCTAACAGGAGAATTCCTTTCGACATGGCCATGCACCAAACTGAAGATGCTAAAATAGACAATAATGTCAAATGTAATAATATGTTTGTAAGTAGTATAATCCATTTTAATGAATTTTTAAGTTAATATAAATATAGAACATTCTCACTTTTTCCATTGAATGGGATCAAATTAGTTTCCTCATTACGCGAAGATCTGAAATTAAAATAATTTATTTACCAGCGGTATTTTAATAATTCTTTAATGACTTCTGAAAAAATTTGTAAAATAAGTAGGTAAAAAAAATATGCCCCGAGTGAGGATCGAACTCACGACCTTCAGATTATGAGACTGACGCGCTACCTACTGCGCTATCGAGGCCTGTCAGCCGTGGCTGTGAGCCAGTAGGCTGAATGTAATGTTGCAAAAACTAAAATACGTCACGTTGTATACAATACAATTTATTCAAACTACATTCTACTCCAGCTAATCACAACACAAATCGAATCTCTGAATTGTTTGCCTACTGTTTTTATTTTAAAAAAATGGCTAATCGGAATACCGGCTATGTGAATTTATTGTGAACAGATTTGTAGAACGGTCCCTATACATACAATGTATTTTACATGGGCTAATGTCCTTCGGAACAGCTCATCTATAGAGTATTGTACAATTCCTACCTTAATTTGGTGATTATAAATAAATCCGAGGACATAATTTTCTGTAATCTAAATCTTCCTAAACCGTTCCAATTATTGATATGTATACTGGCGAGAATATTAAACTGGCTAGCTTCGTTTGTTGCATCATCGTTTTTGCATCACGTAGTGAAATAACTATTTACACCATTGTGGGCGTCTATTGTGTACAACTATGCAAATCACAGTTCACATTTTATATTGTATATTGGGGATTGACACCATAACATGGGAGTGGCATTTTATAATTAATGAGACCGCAAAAGACTTGCCTCAAAATAGATTTATTAAGTTTAAATACAAATTAACGTCTATAATAGCTAAATCATGTAATCCCTTATTAAATTCAACGAATTATCAAGTTAAAAGTTGTTCTGAAAAATAGGATTTTCTATTATATTACTGTTTGGTTATTTAACCGTAAAATTGAATTTTGGATGACGATCGTAAGATCACCTTATACTACTAAAAATCGATTTTCGTCTAATCAGAACGAAAATGCTTGCAATTTACCTGTTCCGATTAGCCGGAGTAGACTGACAAAGAAAGTAAAATAAAAATAAATAAAAAAAATCAACCGCTAATTAAAACTACAATTCAAACCAAATTAAATATTAGAAGAAAAATGCCAAGTTCTCCGACGTTTCGACTTCTCCAGTTAAGCAACTTAATTATTTGCGTAAAAAGGCGCTTTGTGGATTTAAAGATCGCGCATTGTATTTCATGGATAAATAAAACCAGAGATATAGCATACCTATACCATATATTAGATAAATTATAATATTTATACAGAAAATATCTTATTATTGTTCACATTAAACAGTTAAAATTACACCTAAGGCTAACCACATCCCCAATTTTGAAAGTTGCCTACGGCCCTGTCTATACCCTGAGGTGGTTGGTGCACTATGTACGCCCGTTTGCTAGTACGCCCAGGATTGACCCCCTCCCCCCCTCCCCAACTGATAATTTATCTATTAAGATTGCACAACGCCTTCAAATGCGAGTTGAATAGGTACACATACGTAAAACCAATACGTCCTAGACTGGATTTATAAAAAATGGTTCAACTAATCAAATAATTCACCCCTACAAAGGGAAACCAACAAACACATTAACATATTTTGAACTAATATTACCTTTTCTATTTAACTAATCGTCGTAACAATTGACTACAGTGGTTGTAACGCTGGAGAGAAAGTAGGTGATTTCTGATTAAAAGAACTGCTATTTTACTATCATAGAGAAAGTGACAAAATGTCAATGTTACGAAAATGATACAGTGTTATTTCTTTTAGGAATGTTTGCAAGTGATGAAAGTGAAGACTACGCTTCAGATTTGCAGCATCCTCTGCCGATTTGTACAATGCGCGTTCGATAGCATTCTTATTCCAAATGAATGCTGAAAAAGACGCGCCTCATCCAAATTCTGTTATTGTCAAATGTCCCACATACCCACTGACTCAACAGCAATATTTACTTATATAAAATTTTCACACCAACAGAAATTAAATAACGCTGAGATGCGAATAATAAATAACGCATAACGCTTAAAATCTGGGAAATTGAGCGTTTTATAACGCTGGGTGTACCACCACTGTGACTATCACAACCACCGAAGCTAACCACTCTCACCTGTTTATCTTAGCGACCAAGTCACCAGAGTCCAGCCGCCACACAGTCACCTGATCCGATCTGGTCAGATTCACGGTCGCTAGGTGACCGGCTCCAGTTGCTATGAGATCCACTTCATCCTCGCCATGGCAACAGGCGTCAATCACCAGGGGCAGGATACGAATCACCTTGGTGCGACGATTTCGACCCCTGTGACGATGCAAATGATATTGCGCAAGTCAGGACAACCCCTTCACTTTAATTCAGACCGAACTCACCTCGCCTGCATCCACTGGAAGAGACACATGACAAAGTAGGTCGTCGTGAGGACGAGCGTGACCCCCACCAGACAGGTGACAATCATCCCCGTCGTCAGCCAAAGGTCCGCCCAGCCACTGAAGCTCCTTGGCAACAGGCCTTCGGTGGCGTCGAACAGCCCGGCCTCGTTGGCCTCCCTGGAGGTCAAATTCACAACATAGAACCCCAAAAACGGACTTAAAGCGGCTCTGAGCTCACCCGTTGCCCACCGAATCGTCCCCGTAGCGGACATTTAGGGCCTCCTGTGGGGCGATAATGTGCGCTAGATGGATCGGTGGCAGCACCGTCAAGTGGTGCCCGGACAGACTCAGGTTGTAGTAGCGAGAGAGAACCGGCCAGTGGTAGTAGGCCATCACCTTCCACGTGTCCTGCACCGGCAGTAGCACTTCCGGCGTACTCGAGTCTGATTGGCTGACAGCGCTGTCCAATGGGAGTTCGTCCTGCGTCGGCAGATAGGGTTGGTGCCCGGCCGCGGTGGAGGGGAGAAAGTCGAGCAGAAGAGTGATGATTGGACGGTAGAAGCCGGTTGTGTAGACAATCACAACTATCCAGCAGGCGAGCACGACCTGTCAATGGACAGTTAGTCACTAGATATTGTTGTGTGTAAATTGTGCTTAATTCATGAATAGAGGACATTATCTTTGCTCCAATATGGACAACTTTGCACCATTAGTTCAATAGTTCGAAAGGCAACCAATAATCAAGAAATTTGCGCTACTGAAGTCTTTACACATTATTGAAATTATGAAATGTGGAAGAATCACCGATTATTGGAGGAGGACAGGCCGAAAAATAACAAAATTGTCGCATTTTAATTTAGATAATATAAAAGAAAATCATTTAGGCTAGGTATATGGCCCCAATTTGTAAAATACAATTTCTGTTACTTGGATACATCTTACTTCTTCTGAAAATACTGACAGTGAAACATTATTTACATGAAGAAAAATAAGGAATAATCTCGATTTTTAGATATAATGAAAGAGACACCAGAAATAAAGAATTTCGAAGGTTTTCCATTTTACAACATGAAAAGAATTAATAAAAGAATTAACACCACGTATGCAGGAACATACCGGTGTTATCCGTTGGAAGTTTGTACGAGAGGAACCCTTGACAGACAGGAAAGACGAAAATTGGAATGTCACAAGACTCATGGAAGTTCATAACATTCAGCAATGAATCTAATATTTGTTATTAACGTTGAAAAAAAGCAACAAAACAAAACAAAAGGAGATTTCTAAAACTCTCACCATTAACACTCGCTGGAAGACGCGGGTCTTGGCCCAGTAGTAGAGGAAGCGGAGCCTCCTGGGAACGTAGACGGGCACTTGGCCATTCGACTGAATGAAAGCTGCCGTGTTCAGATCTGGAGAAAGAAATAATGTGTTCAAAATAAAACAATTGTCTGCCGCTCTATACAGGGTTCGCACCATTAGCCCCAACAATTCAAGACTTTCAAATCACCTTTTTCAAGGTCATAATTTACGTTTGCGCAAAATAAAATTGCAATTTTAAGGGAAATTAGATTGACGTGAAAAGGACGTCAAAAAAACCGAAAACCGTGAAATAAATTCAAGAAATTGCAAACTTGAAATTTGATGTTGAAAATGGTGACACATAAAAAGTTGCAAAATGTTTATAAATCTTTTCTTGAAAAGGATGAAATTCAGAGCGAACCCTGTTTATAGAATAAAGGACAAGGCTACTACCGACCTGACGCCTTTCGTTTGTGGCCACGAATGAAGTCACTGGGCTTGCTGACGGCCTGTGCTGCGAGTACCGGTGGAGTAGTTGAGAAGAAGGGGTCCACGGGAACCGGCGTAGGAGGAGATAGTCCCGGTTGGAAGGAGTGCAGGTCACAGAGCTGCGGAAGGAGAGAGAGAGAGACCGATTAGTGAAAACACTAGGATGGAGATGACAAGGCATATCTACCTCCATTCTACGGATATCGATGGAGAGGACAGTAACAAAGAAGAACATCTGTAGGAAGAAGTCTGTGGTTAGTCCGACCACAGCAAAGAGACAGAACTCCTGGATGGCCGGATTGAAGGTGAAGAAGCCAACGGCCAAGAGGCCGAGTTCTGTCACCAGATTCTTAGTGATGGCCCATCCTTCTTTGGCCAGGCCTGCAAGCACACAGAACCCAGATAGAGGATAGAGAGGCAGGTAGAGATAGAGATAGAAGAGACCTACCCTGGGCTATCCTGTCCTTGACTGGAAGGTCTACTGGTGTAGCCACAACAGACTTGGTGATGACGAGCACATTTTCCAAACCGATAAGGACGACCAGATAGGGGAAGATTTCACTGAAACGATTGTCAAAACTCTTCAAAATCTTACAGTATTGAGTGACAAATCTACGACCCTACCTGCCATTGAGTGTTGGAGTGAGTCCAATGTAGACGCAAATCCCGATGGACATGAGAAGCGAGGAGACGACAGTGAAACACGCACTGATTGCCAAACCCCATTTAGACTTCACCATTTCTATTTTACCTGGGCAATATAGACGAGATTCAAAATTAAATTCACTGGGCAACAATGTTTAAAAACGATTAAGAACAAATCTTTTAAACTAAAATTTAAAAACTACAGAAAACTTTTGTAGAAGATAATATAGGAACATAACTTACGGACAGAGAAGTAAACATATAGTAGGAGGACAATGTACGTTATGCCAAGAGGCATGTAGTCAGAGAAATAATTCTTTTCTTTATAGAAGATCATGTTCATCTTTGCTTGGTCTAACCGTGTAATATTCTTGCTGAGTGGATATGCCTCCAGAAGACGTTGGCGTAAAGATGTCAAAAAACTAAAAATGGTACAATATATTGTATACTACTGACTAAATATTTAGTAATATAGTTAGTATTATGATAAAATATCATTTAAAATATATAATTAGCGTACATTTTATCATATTCCTTAAGGACAATAGTGGCGGCAAATGTTATGACTCTTTGTCGACTTCGAATGAAGAATCCTGATAAACCGGTTGATTTCCATGGCAGACCAAACAGAATTTCTAAAAGAAACAAAGATTAACCAAATGGTCTGAAAAAGTTCTCGTAAGTTCTTAAAAATGGGTAAAACTTAAAACTATGTTACTAAAAGAAACGTTCTTTTATCAGGTTACGTGACTATTATGCCGCATCCAATGAAAACAAGCCGTTAATATAAACCCAATACATTGACCACAAGGCAGTAGTATTACCACGTTACGAGCAAAGGTTAAATAACGTTCGCAAGTACTGAATAATTAAAGAAATTCTCGAAATGAATAGTGAAGTGGAATCCACAATAGCATAATGAAAATTAGAACTAAGAGCCATTATTAATAAAATATAAATGACGTACATTGAATGACACAAATTTCAGTGTAAAAGATTGACCAGCACTAGAAACACCCTCTCAAACTGTAGACATTGTTTATCTCAGATTAGTTAATTAATACAAAATCAATTGAAGAAGAATACTTGAAAGAATAACCAGGGCTCTTCTTAACTTGTATTCAGTCTAAGAAGAGCCCTGTCTCTAATCAACACAGACTAAATGTTATAAATGAAATAAGCCTCTGGGTGTTTTATAGAATAATTTGTAAACACATCTTTAAACATTAAAGTTAAAAACAAGAAGGTGGGATTGTACTAAAATGTCTGTTATATTTTTGTGATTTTTGCTATATTTTTGTGTAATCTTTCATTAAATATAGTCATTTTATTTTCATTTTTAGCCGAAAGGATTAAAGAAGAAAAAATACAAGGCAACAATAAATATTGGAATGCAATAAAGTTAATGAATTAATAAAGTAAAATTATTTCTAAACAACCTGTATTGGCTTTGTACTTGAAATACATTGCTAAGGATAATTTTTAAAAAGTTGATACACATTGAATCAAGAAAATAAGAATATGAAAATTCTGAATTTAAGACAAAAAATGGAGAGTAGGGTGGTATCCTCGGAACAATCATTTAAAAATGTATCTAACCCGCTCCAACCTACACTGATATGATTAATGTAGTTCTTGTCACTATGGCTGCACAAATAGTTGAGCATAGTGAGTCATTACAACGGGTCATTATGTCGGTGAAGGTGGCGTGATACACCAGCATGACAGTAAACAGCTGTTTACACATTTTCAAAACTAAGGATTTCACCAACAATAGACGTAGAAATAATTGATGGATAAACACTTGTTCAAATAATTATTAACCAGTTATGATACGTAAAGGTAAAAAATCTGGAGAAAGTTGAAATAATAAAATATTTACATAATAATAAAATATTGCTTGAATATAAAATCTTTCTTGAAATATTTTATGAAAATAAACAAACTAAAAATTGTATCATTGTGTGTTACAATAATAAATGGAGAAACTTGGTTTGATTCGAAAATGGATCAAAGCAAAAGTCAAAACATTACAAAGTAAGACATTATCTCACTAAATACACAAATATTTGAACAACAATGCTTTAGTTACCAACTTACCCGAAACTTTGAAATATACATTACACCAACTTAACAATAATAACTGTTGTGTAATAAAACATGCATTATATAAACTAATCGATTCAACGATTAGAACGACCTTATAATTTGTTCAACCTGAATTATGCAAGACAAGATCTAACCTCGGATGTTGTTTTTGCCGAGTGTCTTCATCGTGTTGAACAGATGTGGGTCCGCTTGGAAGCGAGTCTCGTCACCGTCCCAGAAGTTCGCCGGGGATGTGTGCAGGCAGGTGAAACTAGGCAGCGTGACCCCCGGGCCTCCATCCGCCCCACCGCTGCCCACACCTCCACCCATGAGGGGCACAGGGGAGGCCTCTGCCACCTGAAGACACACGTCAGAGAGAGAACGACCGGTGTCACGACAGCGGAACTCCACAAGAAGTCGGTCCAGTTGGAAGGCGTGGAGAAGCGGCGCGCGTAGAGCGTCCAGGGGTCGCATTCGGTCCTGTTCCCATGGAGACACGGTCACACGCATGATTATCTGGACGACGTAGCCCAGAGTATGTGAGGTGTTCTGTGAGGAAAGAGTGGTCAACAATAATTGTGACAACGTTCTTTACGCTGATTTGATTATACCATTAATACATTCGAATTTATCGAGATTTAGGTTAAAATTAAATAATATATAAACGACTAAGGCGAACTTTCATTTGAAAGGAAATTCAAGGTAGTACAATATATGCAACATAACAATTATTTTAACTGGATTCCCACGCAGTATCGATAAAAATAACATAACTTACCTGAACAGATCAAAAGTCTAAAGCCATTTTCAATAAGAATACAATTAAATAATGTCTTTATGTCAGAACTAAATTATGAGTAGAGTAATGGAATTATGTTTCACTAATAATAAAGATAAAACCAATCAAACTAAAATAAAAGTCGGTACACACCTGCATATATCGAGCAGTCATGTTGGAATCACGAAAATCCGCCTCTGATATCGCTGAATAATCAAAGGGTGCATTTTTCGGCAGAGACACATAAGTTAACGGATAGCTGAAATAGAATTATCATTACTATTTTACATTTTTAAACAACCTGTTCCAATATATACAAAATGCTTTAGGTAACGGAACATTGACAATAACCTCATTATTACACCACTCACTCATCTTATAATATGGGAACAAATCGGTCAAAGTTCAGGCTAATGTTTATCGTAAGTAAATAGTGTAAAAGTAAGTGTCTAGTGAACTTACCAAAACAAAAGAATAATGAAAATGACAGCAAGAATTATCGGAACTGAATGGCTGGCACAAAATTGACCATGATGGAAGTACAATCTGGAAATCTTTCGCTGCAGCCTTTCCATTTTAAACACTATAAAAAAATGGTAAAATGAATACACAACAATCGCGAAAAATAAACACAAAATTACATCAAAAGCTCTAAATCAGCGAATAGAATGGCAAATCAAAAACAGAGAAACTATCTGGGGCTTGAATCAAAAATTACCTTTAAAGCTTGAAATCCTATTAAAAAGTAATCCTTGTAAATTAAACTTCTTCTGAAAGTTACATGTCTGTTAAAAAGCCACGATATGTATGACAATTGTGAATAAAATGGTAAAGTAACATTTGTAAAAGTCACCTTCCAATTATTTTGTTAGTGTAAAATCTATTCAAATGCAGTCAAAACATATTGTAAAATACTTAATGTAACATTACATATTTTTAACTACTATAGAATGTCTAAAATGTGTCAAAAATTATTTTTTTTAATGAAAAACAGGCATTGTACAAGCTAACGTTAAAAAATAATATATTTTGGTGAAAACATCCCATTTGAATCTTTCATGAAATTTTGTAAATTCTTTGCATAAAATTAATTTCTAAAACTAAAAAGATACAAGAAGCTTTCAACTTATATAAATATATTTCTAATTAGTTTTATTGATTCATTTTATAGTGTTTTGACTCAATTTTTAACTTTATTTTTAATATAATATTGTAAATAATTATTATATATTTAAAAAAATGAACAAGTGTGTCTGGTGATGATCAATATCCTAGTAAGGTAAATTTAGCAGTTGAGTATCAAAGGTAAAAATATTTTATTTAAATATGTACATCTTTTGTGTGGCAAGCTTAATACATTTAATAAGGTATGTAAAAATATATTTCAAATTAAAAAGTTAGACCTTGTTCCTACAGAAAACATTGTACAGTTTGTTGAAGTTTGTTTTAATTTGCGAAAGAAACAACAAGCTGGAAAGAAATATATAACAAGGAGAACTTTCGAAGTTGATAATCAAAAATTGTGATGTAAAATGATATTTAAAAAATAAACTTTTATATAAGCCTAAGTTGTATCAATAAATCATAAGCAATCATATTTTTTTATTTTTTTACTTGTACATTGTCAGTATTAGTATTATATTCATTATTTCCAAACCTACTTATAATTCAAAATGTAAGAATTGTTTCAACAATAAAATAGTTCACTAGCTAGCTAAAATAGTAAGCTAGCTATTTCCATTAAAACTAATTTATAGATTATTTCAAATGTTTAGTGTAATAATATTTAATTTATTAAAATAATTTTTATCAAAAACAAAACTTTTTCCTATTAAAATTAAATTAATTTAGTGTTTTTACAGAAACAGATTCTATTTTATTTATTTATACAAAAGTCAGAAATAATTAATATATTTTTATTATAGACTAAATAAAATGTAATCATTTACATATTATGAACAATATAATTTTTGATAAAGAAATATATCCATTTAGGACATAATTAGATTAAATATCCCCAAATTGTAATATATTCTTCCTAATTTCTAGTTAAGTATTGTTTCAATGTTTTTTGTTTGTTTATATCAATTTATTATATTATTATGTGTATATTAATATAATCAGTTTCATTTTATAGAATATTTGTTTATACATGAAAGCTGAAGAGATTGATAATGATATTTAACCTACTTGTTTAACCTTTGTTAATAATGTTCAAACAAGAACCACTATATTACGAAATGTTGGAAAGTGGAATGAAGAGAATTATTAAAAAATATAGTTTAGCATACTCTATTTAAAAAAATATTATTATAAAAATGTAAATAATTTATATTATATTAGTTTAGTAAACTTAAAAAACAATAATATATCAGTTTTATTGCATATAAATTTAATATTAGATTGATAAAGCATTTAAAAAAATATTACATTACTGACTATTTTACACTTATATTTGTATACTTTTGTGTACACATTTAGAAAGGGATTATTATAATATGGTGGGGAGTATCAGAAAAGCACATCATAAAAATATACAGGCAAAATGTAAAACTGTCTAATTTTACTCAGAGTAGCACCTATTTATATTTCACCTGTATATTTTTATACATGATATAGAATTCATATATCAACTGACAAAATTGTAAAACTTCAAATATATAATTTTATATACTTTCTCTGTAAAAATCACTAATAATACTCCTGCAAATTCTAAATTAGACATTTTGAGTCAATTGCATAAAGCGGTATTAGCTGCTACCGGTAGTAGCCTTAATACCGGTAGCAGTTACTACCAGGGAGTAAATTCAGTTGCATTAAGCAGTATTAGCTTACTACTAGACTAACTAATACCTGGCGTAAGTTTTGGAAAATCTATGTTATATTTATAGATTAACCAATTAAAATTCGTTTAAAATTTGGAAACTTCATTACAATGTTCTTGATTTCCGCAAATTTAACGATGTTACTGTTTTGTCCTACAATATAGAATCGAGATGTTTAGTAGAATTTTTTTATATTTATAGGTTACGTACAGCTATATAAAATAAGAACACTTTTCATTTGAGAGCAAAATAAAAAATATTTGACTTAAAATAGTTTTTGAAAAATTGCTATAAATTTCTATATATGTACAATGTAAATAAAGATATAAGACGTTTAATAACACATTATTACACACTAACATGAAAACTAAATCGAAATAGTGGAGTTATACCTACCCTTCGTGGTAGTAGACCATTGGACTAAATATATCGATTTTTCAAATATTTACACCTAGGCATAAATATTTTACTCCCAGTAGCAGTTTATGCAATCCATGTGGGACTAAATTTATTGATTTTCGTCGAGTTACTTACTACCTGTAGTAAGCTAATACCGCTTTATGCAATCAACTCTAAATGAATAACACATAGTCTCAAAATGTGCTCACATTTTGGTTCAGATATTCATCCAACAAAAAATCAAATAACCTAATGATTGTGTAATATAAAACTCACTTAAAATAAAGATCTTTTACCACTCTTAACACCATCCATTGTAAATGTGACTAATAATTGTAATATGTAACACTATATACAGGGTGGCACATCAGTTTCCTAACTCAAAATAATGTTTTATAGAACAAAATAAAAATTCATTTAACATAAGTCAACAGTGTTTTTCCACACTAATTGGAGTTAATGGATTCACGATCAGATTCACCACAATATGACTTTAAGGTCAGAGAGTGGTTTAATTCAATTTTTGGATGGAGCACAGAGCACCAATTAAATTCCCTGCATGATCACCTGATTTCATACATCAAGATTTATTTATCTGGTGTGTCCTGAATGACAAAGTGTTTGCACAAAATGAAAAATGAGTTTAATAATATCAGACTTGATAAGATGTCATAAGGTGTCATATAGTGTTGTTCAGTAATTTGAAGATTGCACCCAAGCCAATAGATGCCAGTTTGAGAACCTACATGGTGCATCTGAAAAAATTCAGTCATATAAAATTCTCCATAAAATCTGCTCGTTGTTTCAGGTTAAGTATACCATAATCACCTCAATAAAGTTTTTTAATGAAATATTCTGTTGAAAGCTTTTTTATAAACAGCAAAAACATTATTTTTAGCCAAATTAGCATTATAAAAATAATGATTACAAACTAACTTCAAAAAGTGCAAAAAAGAATTAATTCACAGAGGGCTTTTTTAAAATGTTAATGAAAATCTTTTTTTAACCACTTTTATATTAAAAAAATTAGTTTAATAATATCAGACAAAAAATTCTCCACTCCCATTTCCAATTAATGAAATTACTTCTATTCAACCTAAACAATTTAGGACTATATTTTAATATTGAAAATTGATAATTTTAAATGTTTATTGTTTTAAACGTTTTCATATTTAACATATAAATGAATGAGTTTCTAAAAATAGTTTTCATAGGAAGAAGCTGAGAGACACACTGAGAGGTTTTGATTGGCTAATGAAAAACAGCCAAAATCAGAAGTGTATATAACCATATCACAAAAATTTCATTTACAAATTGCTCAGGTTTTTAACATGATTTTATACTCACCTACTGGTTTCAATTCAATTATATATTATTATATATTACAATTTTATACTATATTTATATCTACTATTTCTATTATATTATCAATTCTATTCTATGTATATGATACAGATTATCACTTATGCAGATATACTTATATCACTTATACCAGCACCATTCATGCAATGAAGCAAATCACAATTATGTAAAAACACAACACAGCAAGAAATGCAGCTGTTATTTAGATTAGGGTTAGTAACAAAATAACAAAAAGTTATATTTGTATATATAGATAGAGATTAGATTAATTTTAGTTGTACATCTGTATATAGCTTTTTGTATTTCAATTTAGATTTTTTTAATATAAATATACATATTTTATATACATATAATATTTGTATACTATTATAAGAGCCTTCACAACAAATATAATATTTGTTGATAAAATTGTCTATTTAGCAGACAATGAGAATACAAATTCCAATAAATAGCAAATGTATAATAATTATATGAAAGTACAATATACCTATAGCAGGCTTGCCAACCTTCTAAATCAAAAACCTTGGACCAATGACAAGCAAGCATTGTTTCATTGCTTTTAATTTTATTAGGCTATAATAGATATTTGTTTTACTATACTAATATTGTATTGTTCATTCATTGATTTCTATTATTTATGTAATATAATACTACTTCAAGTAGAATTTATGATTAATACATAATTTTTAATATTATAATAACAGCCCTTGTTAATTTAATTTTTATTATTAATTGTTTAGATAAAATAGAACTATAACATTGATTGTAAATTATAGAGGAACATTTTTTGAATTCAATTAAAATTAAATATTTTATAACACAAAAGGGATTAAAATAAAGATTTTGATAATTATTAAAAAAAAACACTTGGTCCAATAGTTCTTTCTAGCACTTTTTGAAGTTAGTATGATATGAGTAAACATATTCTCTTAACAGATTTCATGGAAAAATTTTATTTTTTCAAAAACAATATTTTTATAATTTAAAAATGGATAAAAATAAGGTTTTTGCTGTTTTATAAAAAGCTCTCAACAGAATATTTTATTTAAAAATTTTTTAAGTTATTTTGGTATACTTGACAATAAACAGATTTGAGGAAATTTTTACTATGTCTCAATTTTTTTAGAAACATAGTGGCTAGTTAGCATTAGATTAAATTTTTATATGTTGTTTTAACTAATTGGTATAATCATGCTTAATAGAGAAACAAAGGTAAGACATTTATTTAATTTTATTTTCATTCAATCCAGCATTATTTTGATTTTGGAAACTTATATACCACCCTATATATTGTTCAAAATTATTAAAGAAGCCTCCTAGATCAATTGTAAGCTTAGAGGCCCTGGAAATTGCCAATTAGAAATTTTATGGAAATTGCATGCGTAAAATGTTAGACAATTTCTCTCTGTTTATATAAAAAATTGGGCTATGCATTGATAAGATCTTGCAAATAATTGCCAAAAAAATAGTCCTGGCCTTGATGCCAGATTGTGAGCCAGCCTCCTATGCCATGGTTAATTTGCGACTAGAAATAAATAAGAGAGAAACCTAATTATACAATAATTAATAAACATACTTAATACATAATTTTATAAAGATATATTTTTAAGTTACAATTATATAAATAAAAAGTTTATATAAATATGTACTAAATTCAAATGAACTGAATTTTAAATTAATCTTTCAATAAATTGTTTAATATTCTACTAATATACTCAATATGTTCACTTTCAAATAAAAATGACAAATTGTAAAAAATGACAAATTTGATTTCATGGATTATTATAAGCATTTCAGCCAAAGCAGTATTCTCAGATTGTTAAAAATACAATGTAAATAAATTAAAGTAAAAAAAGGATTACAGTAATATTCCTTTTTACAATAACCTTCCTTTCAAAATTGATGTACTGCAACCCACTTATAACCCACAACCATAACATATATTAATATTTTTCATATAAAAAATGGTTATATATAAGATCATAGTTTAATTTGTATATAATAATAAAATTTCTTACCCAATAAATCACCCAAATAATAGATCGTAATGTGAATTTATTGTTTCAATTAAAAATTAACATGTTCTGAGATTTCAGATTTTATAAAACTAATATTTTGAAAATATGTTAAGAAATATTATTTGTATGGCTAAAAACAAAAGGCTTTAACAGCTATTCCGTTAAATCCCGAAAATCATTGACATTTTATTATTTCGTATCTTTATTCGTAGAGTTAAAATTTGTTAATGATTTTACAAATAGTCTGACATCTATTACATCTATAATATTATTATATCTTTATTAATTTTTATTGTGCAAAAAATTACTTTGTTACTTGATCCAAAAAACAAGTTATATCATTGTTAAAAAATCATATTTAATATTAAAAATCCATATTGTATTTAAATTCAAATATTTTATAACATAAAGCAAAATTTAACTTTAGTGTACAATAAATATAATTGAAGCTATAGAGACATCAAGAAAACTTCTTTAATCGATAGCATAAAAATAAATATTGCGTTCAAATTTTATAAATTGGGGGTTACGTCACATATATATTACGTCATCATTTTTAACAGAATTCCTAATACTCCCCCACCCCCCAATAATCAAGGGTAATCAGTTTTTCTAGACCCCCTCAAATATTAAATATTTTTTCTGATGTACACCCCTCCCCCCCCCCCCCCCACTTTTACGTAAAATAATTATAAAATTGGATATTAACAACAAAATGACATAATAAATTGTATATACTAAAATGTATTTAAAGAAATATATCTGGGTATTTTGAAAGAACATATAATACAATGCTTCTGCATGAGAAAATATTCTATTCCATGGATATATACTCAGAGGTCTGGACGGAGGCAGCTGCAGTCTTTTTAATGTAAAATATCTTGACAAATATCTTGACCCCATGATCACTTGTTTTGAAGCAGTGAATGCTTCATCTAAAATAAATAGTTCTTGTGGATCATGAGATGGCTCAGAAAAAGATTGAATTATAGCGTATCTCTTAGATACTCAGTTCCCTAGTCAGAAGCAGCTCTCTCTTTCTATATATATATTTGGGTTGTCTAGGAAGTGTTTAAAATCTTCAATGGCATACAGGTAAGTTGTAAAGATATAATGCTCGATAATAATACTTTAGACTCGGAATACTGCAAGGGCGCTGGTTTAAAGAATTTGACAATGGTTTTTTCTGAGAATCTAATTGTTTTTAATGTAACATGATTCCCGCCTGCCCAACACAAAAAGAAAATCTATATTGTACTCCAACCGTGCTGTTTGTTTAAAATCGATTTCAAAATGTGGAGCATCATCGACACATTTACTTATTAAAAACTAATATTTAGGATGACATTGTCATAAAAACGAATTTGTTAGTTTGGTAACAAAGAGTAACATAAATGAAAGTAAATGAAAGAGTAACATAATTTCAACATCTTGCCCATAATTTATTCAATAGATTAGCAAACATTTATTATCTAAGTGAGCCTTGTAACGAAGATTAGAAAAAGGAAGAGCAGAAGAATTGGGGAGAATTAAGGTGAGTTGAGTGATAATGACATTAAAGACATCAAATTGGTAAAGTATACCTTTCTGATACGAGAAAAATTTAACCGATGAGTGAGCGAAACCAACGATTGAGTGGAATTCTCCGAGTATCATAACGTTCTTTACCAATTCATGCCTGTTATTTTTTTCTAAGAATTATCTGTGTTGTTAATTGTGTTTAATAGAATTGTGTATTACTTAACGACCTTAAAAATTTAAATCTAACTTTTTTCATCCACAACAATGCAGCCGGTAGCCGAGTTGTTAAAACGGAGGACTTCAGTTCGTGATAACCCGATTTCGAATCCCAGTCAATTGATAACCCTAATCCTGCACATAACCTTTTATTTGGCTCCAAGACGAGTCGGCACCTTATATAAAGAGAACTTTATGCACCATGCAGAAAACAATTATATTGATATCCGTGAGTTCTAGTGAGTTATGAGTAGAAAAGGAAAAACTTTTATTGTGAAATATTTAAACTGCAAAATCCAGAGAAAACTGGACAAAATTTACTTGATAAAATCGTTAAGTTGAACCTGGGGGTCCCAGAAAAATTAATAGTCGGACATATTAGCGTCGGACGACGTTAAGACCAAAACCACCTACTCACCCCAGCTTAACGTCGGATTGCATGTTGTATATGCTTTATGACCAAAAGTAAATTATACAGTTTAGACTGGGTACCCATTCGGGTGGCCAATTCGATCAGCGTCAGTTGCCTGGGGTAATTTATTT
>JAUZNC010014193.1:0-16600 GCA_034780395.1 Vannuccia rotundouncinata | reverse complement strand
TCTTGAAAAGGCTTCAGTTTGTCAGTCACTCTATCAACTCGTTAAGAAAGTAAGATTCATTCCTATCTTCTTCGTTGCTCCGGCAATAATTCATGTTTCTCCTGTTGTTGAGTAAATATCATCAATTTTGGCATCGTATACAATTTATTGACTAAGTGAACAGCCTAAAACGCTTCCTTTATTTAGCTAGTAAAAGCAAACAGTTCCATTAGCACGTGTGACAGGCCACAGTAAACTTTTCGACACCTTTAACTTGAGAGAGAAATGATTAGTATAAAGTAGTTCACACATTGTGCATCTTGCGCGGGAAAGGTGCAGTCCGACCATGTTTAACCAGATTAAACTATCTAGCCCGGCTTGGAAGACATTATTTACTTTCATAGAGTCATTAAATAAACGTTCAAATACGAGACAAGTGATAGAAAATGTACAAATTGCACCAAAGTCACCTTTCTTGAAGGGGTAAGGACTGCCGTTATGGTGCTGTGGGGCCATCATGAAGGCATTCCTTGCTGTGGCCTGTGGACTGCGCGGATAGACCGAGCCTTGGTGCTCCCCGTAGAGAAAGTTGCCAGGGGGGCTGGCAAGAGAAGTCAGGCCCTCTGTGTGGACCGGCTGCTTCGTGTGTCGCTGACAACAGCGCAGACAACAGCAGATGATTGCCCCAATGCAAACGATCAGGAGGACGATGCTACCCACGGATATGGCGATTGAGGCGGTCACTCCAAGCGAGAGGAAGCGAGAGAGAAACGTTACCGTGGGGCTGCTATCTAGAACTGGTCGCAAGGAGGCTCAAGATTATCTAAAAGCGAAACTCTCAGACACGAAGACCGTTTAATTTCATAAAAATAGCCAAATTGTAAATATATAATGCCGCATATTGAACAGCGGAGCTATCATTTCCAGTTGTTGTGATAACATTCGGTGATATCTATTTCTTTAACCCAATTAACTTACAAACATCCAAAAAGGCGAAACAATGTTTAAATAAAAAGCACAAATACCAAGAAACCGGGAACATTATACACCAGATCTGACATTTTTGCTTTTGGATAGAATAAAAGAGAAATATCATCTGGTGCTGACAGATCTTAAGTGTCGTCAATGTCCCACACGTGTATGTAACATTATAAACCCAGAGCTGTCCATCTCTAGTTAATATATCAAGCGGTATACAGAGATCAGGAGGGAAGACCTATCCAATAACGAATAGTGAATCTATGCAGCTGACCACACATGATTGTCAATCATAAATGCAATTTAGGGATCCATGTTCTTCATGTTTGCTGGAAATAATCCTTTTATTTTCCAACACAGAAGAAAACACAACCAAAACACATTTTATCAAAAGGTTGCATTTTGTAGAGCAGAAATATTAATTAGAAAAAAGGAGGAGTACGTAATTCTCAATGACTAAAAGGAAATTAAATATAAACTCTGAGAATTGAGCAACCCACAACGCATACCATGCATATAATCAGGCATAATTAAAAGATAATAGATTGGAAATATAATATACCATACGGAAATTATAAGAAGCCTAAATTTAATTACCAGTAGGTGCATAAAAGATGAAATATTTTTAATAATCCCCGTTGAAAGGACATATAATATATTTCTGTAATAATAACATTCGATTTATATTCGGTTCTACACAAGAATAAAAGTCGATATTTGTGAGTCAACAACTCGAAATAAGAGGTCGCCAGATAAGACTTTTCCAAAAAAACAATGAAGCTTATACCTCCAACACTAAATTATTATGCGAAATTAATTATCTCTCTATATTTCTAAATAAATAATTAATTTAAAAACTATCCCTGCATGCAATAATCCTAAAAATATCGAGCAACTTAGAATGTGAAAAGAAAAAAAGGAAGTTGATCATGTATGTTGACATGTCAATTCTGGATTTCAGTTGACCACAAGATTGCCCAAAATGTATTTGGCAACTAGAAAGTGGGGCAGTTGTTGCCCGCATCTCCAACACTAAGCACGATCGAGATGTCATTCATCAATTACTAAGAGGCACAACCCCTCCCCCTACACTTCTGCTGTGGCTCACTGGTTCTTGGGAGGGCTACAAACACCCCCCTCCCCCCCAACATTACAGGAAGGAGGCAACAGCAAAGACTTTTCCATAGCTGACATGATCCTGTATCGAAAGACCGCTTCAAAATGTCATTCTTCTTTAAGACATATTATTGGTGTCAACCTCTCCCTTTAGGATTAGAAAAAAAGAGGCAGCGTGGATTGTTAACAAGAAGTAGCTTTTTTATTTTCAGTCAAAGATTTCACCTCTGAAAATACATCATTTCATGTGCGCAGTGTTTGTGCCTTCTCTCTAGTAAGTTGAAGGCACGATTCTTCCTTAGATTGTGTACTGCGGCATCACCGCGGCTATAGAAATCCCCTTCATTGAAATTGACAGGGCAGGGTCATGTGTTGTCCAACATTGGCGTATAATTATACTGGTCAGTACGTGGTCTACCCCTTACCCCAAACTTTCCAGATCTCGACAGTTCTGTACTGACTGTCCAGTGACCTTTGAGTGACCTTTCGCTCACGATCGATCCAAACCTATTATTGCAACATTCTGATCTCATACTTCACCAATCGAGTGAGTCTTATTCAATAAAAACTGTCAATTACTTAAGAATTATGACACACAACTTCCAGGAATAGTTTATAATTCTTTTTTCTTTCATATTTATTCCAAAACAATATCCATTTTGGGATGAATCTATCTTATTGGCTCATCTTAAAATTAGAATAGGGTGTTAATGCGGTTACAATTTAGCATTATAGTTTCCATGACGACCCATAGTTGGTAGGAAAGATGCCTTCCATAGATTATTGCCATCCTTCAAGGTAGAAAGACAGGAGTTTATCGACATTCCACTTATTCCATGCCGTGCAGCAGTTAGTTGTATCAGATCCTTCAACAGTACTGCAAAATGGAAAGAATTTCTACGGTCGAATCGAATAGTACATTTAGCGTAGGCAGATATCGTATCCAAAATAGTTCTGAATACGGAGGACTGTTGAAGTTAATTGGAAGATAAATCATACTGAAGGTCACTGCATTTTTCAATGTATTTACAAAATAAGTAACTTAGTATTGATCATTTAACTTGACAATAAGTGCGTTATAATAAAACATATAACCAAAATTAACCTCTGTGCCTCTGGGAATGTTGCATCTTTCTAGTTATTGAAAAAACCCGCTGATACTCGATAATTATATAAAAATTAAGGAAGGATAAATAAGGAAAGACACTACACAAGAACAAGACAGCGGATTATAGTCACCTTGTCCACACTTTGCCGCCAACTCATTTTCGTCACGTGCATCGTGACAATTAACGATCGAGTCACACCGCAAGCTATCCGGAATGCAGTAATCCTTCCCCCCTCCGGAACTGGTTGAAGAAGCGGACCCAGCTGCAGAAGAAGCCATCGGTCGGCCACAGTTGAATCCACCCGCGGGGCACACGCCCTCCTTGGCTGTGGACAATATTAGAGAGAGTGTTGTGAAGACCTTCAAATGAAAGACTTTAGACATGTGGACGTCTCGATCGTTATGCTTAGATATCAAGAATGGCGTTAAACACGATATTGAACGATATTAAATTTAGGTAAGCCAAGTTTTGAGGGAACCGTAATAGAACGAGCAACTAAAGGATGTCCAGTTATAACATATCAATCCTAATATTCCTTAACAAATGAGAATGAATGACACCTGTAGATTGAGATATCATGAATTAATCTCTAACATATAAATTCCACGCGGGAAAACTCCCCTCCTGAAGATCCAGATTGGAGGTGTTAATAGACGCATAATATTGAGTGTATTAAGGCGCAGGACTATAGCTGCTTCTTTCATAATTGAATGAAAAGACGATGATAAGTCACAATCCTCCTCTACACCAGGCTTCAATTATCTCTACCTGCACTGCAGTCCAGAGATATAATTGAATGATACAATACTTGGGTGTTATCTATTTCATCTTGCTTGCATACCTCCAAGGTTACTACGCTTTACATACAGCCTAGGTTTATACTTACTGGCATACGTCATGTTATCTGAGGTTATAAGACGCTATTACACACACTGAAGATGTCTCACAAACCGGAAACCGAATTTATTTCAAACCCAGAAAATCTTCCATCCTGATTTTAATGAAATTACTGTAAAATATTTTTTTTACATTAATAGTTTTAAGTAAAACAAGAAATTTTGGCTGAATAATCTAGATAAAAATATTGAAAAAATCATTCAAAAATAAAAGTTTGCAATAGTCAACAATAATCTTACCATCGCTGACAGTTGTCAGAATCAATTTGAAACCAGGTTTTCCGCTAGTTGGCATTTTCAAGGTCGACCTAAAATACAATTACAGACCATGCAAACAAAAGAAATAGTTTCAAATATTGTATTTATACCAAATTAATTATTTATTTAAAACACAAATTGATTTTGTTAAACATGAAATTATTGACCTTGTAGTTGTTGGAGAAATTGCTGTACAGTGACGACTGTACTGCATATAATGTTACCCTTTCTCCACTTACATCTGGCATTAAATCTCAAACTTATAGGAAGCAAATCAACGCTGGCTGTCTCTACAGTCAATACCCACCTCACATTGCCCTCTGCGCGTGTAACTAAGCACAAGAGTCCTCGTCCCAAGAATTAACAAGCCCCTGCTAACTAAGGGGAAGATTGACAGAATTAGAAGGTGTCAAATATGAACCCAGTTACTTCACTCCTCATAGTCACATCTATGATTTCTTTTCCGCCACTCTTCATCTACTTTAGAAGATGGATTCATTCTTTTTCTTTGACTATATTATGTGGCTGCCATCCTTGACAAGTCATGCAACAAATACTCTCTCTCTCTCCTTCAACTCAGTAGGTGTTCCCTCCCCTCCCAAAACCAACTCCCCCATGTCCACGCGACTAAAAGACATGGAAGTCCTCTGTGGATAAGGGCAAGATGAACCAAATATAAAAGCTGGCAATATTCTCCGCAAGAATTTCCAAACAATAAGTTATCAATATATTTACCATTCAAGGATATATAAATAAAAACTTGATAAAACATACTTAAAAACAATAGTTATGTAAGATTTTGTCGTGAAAATTGGTTGTGTAGGAAAGTTTTTCTGGCACAGTCCATTTTCACCGCCTGCTTCAGGCTGAAAGTGTAGAAATAATACTCTAATAAAGGAGACCGATCATAAATGCTGTGCATGAAAATAAAAAGGTTATTAGATAATTGAAAAACAAACTGATTTATGAATATCTAAAATATAGTCAAATTAAGATTTAAAGACTTTATTTACTAATTGCGGAAATATCCATTTAAAAATTGTTTATAATATGAAATTTTTGAACAACTTTTTATTAAAAACACGGAATATGTTCTTATAAAAAAGATTAAAACTTACCATGGCTTTATATTGAGGAGTATTGGAATCAAAAACGTACAAATAATTATCATCACAGAGGCTTTGTTGAGAGGGTATATAGAGCTGTTCAATGCGCAACATTATTTTCATTCCCTCTGGTGCCCGAGCAATCACTTCACAAGTGAGATCAGTAGGGTATTGATCCTGCTGAGGAGCGTGTGAGTAGAGTACAGCACCTTCCAGGTCCAGCTTTAGACGTTTGTTTACATTCTGTGTGTAGAGTTTGTCTTTGTTGGGCGGATCCTGACAGTCACGATTTAAATAATCTAAAAGTTTCACACAACATCATTTATAGTAACTTAAAAATATTAATAATAATATATTAAATATTATTATAGATCTGTTATAGAATTAATCAATATTTCCAAAAAAATAAAAATATAAAATGACCCAAAATTAAGACGGGATATTTTACAAAAATATTTCAATAAATTAAAATATTTTAAACAAATTTGATTTTAGAAATAAAATTCTGAATAATTAAATTCTTATGGACCTGAAAAAAATTATACATAGAATTTGTATATATGTACAAAACACAAGTTTATATTACTGCATGACAAAAATTAAATTACAACTAATATTTTGCAGTAGAAAATTTTGACATAAAATAGTTACAATTTGTCCACTATATTGATTTTATAAATCACAAAAAAGGCTTCATAATTTATAATAAAATTTTGTCAGGATTATGGAATGAGTAAAAATAACCTTAAGTCAGTCACTTAAAAACATTTATTTTTATTGCAATATACAATACAGCAATAAATATGAATCATGTTCAAATGTTTTTTTTTATTTAAATAGTTAATTTTAAAGAAAAAAATATTTAATTAACATATACATTTAATGTATAAATCAATATAGTTTGTTTATGTTTATTTATTTGATTATTGAATGAGATAGATTTACTAAATAATATTTTTTTGAAATGATATAATTTTATTTTGTAATAATTAGAAAAAATAATACATCACATAAATGTTTGGTACAATAGATATGGTAAGCATGTTTTGTGGATTTGCAAAATTTTAAGATCATTTGGTGGATCCATAAAACGAGCACCAACCATACAAAGTAAATTATGGATAATCAATAATAAACATGATTCACAATTGCTAAATTATTAATTATTACTAAAAAATGACTAACTGACGTTTATTCTAACTGACCCAATTATTTCAATTGTGATTCATGCTTAAGAACTTTATATGAATGAAATAGTCAATAAAGCAGAGGTACAATAAAATATACAAATATATATTATAATTATGTTAAATATATTATTAGAAGGAGAGTCTTGAAAAGCAACTCTGTGATGAACAATGAAATTTTGTAATGATTTAAAATATTTTGTCCAACTTTTATCAATAGGTTTGAACAGATAATTTGCTTTTTTTAGTTCTCTTGTATTGATAACTGCAGACATTTATATATTTTCCAATGGCTATATGTCTGGTTGTTTTCAAAAATATATAAATTATATTGCAGTTTGCAAAATTGTAGATGTTTACCAATTCTCAATATGCATATGTTTTAAAAAGACAAATAAATAACTTGTAACCTTGAATCAATAAAATTCAACAGCATACAGATCCCATTCACAGGAGAAAATTTCAAAAATAGATCTTTTATGATGCCTGCATATATTATACAATAATTTTTAGGAATTAATAACAAATTTACTGACTAATCGCCATATTATAAGTATCCTAATTCTGACTTGTTGCATCAAATTGTATACCTGCCACCCAATAATAAGAAAAAAGAAATGACAAATATTTTAAGAGCATGAAAATGTTCTGTACATTTCATTGATATTCGTATTCATTAATGCTTTACAAATATATTATATAGTTCATATAAAAAAATGTATTTTACAACAGAGAATTTAAATTTTTTTTTCAGTTATTTAATAGCAAAATAAATAGCAAAATAGCAAAATAAATAGCAAAATAAATATTCTATTATTTGTATTGGTGATTTTGTCATTTATAGATGTATTCTGCCACCCAAAGGCAGAACCACATAACTCCAAAAAATCGAAATTTCAGTTTTATATTTATGAAGATAATATTACTTTACAATTTATTTATAAATATGTTATTAATATGGATAGCTTATAATACCTAATTGAAATTATGTAACTCATTCAAACTTATAGTTCACCAATGCAGAACAATGCTATATAGTTAAAACTAGATATTGCGGTTTTGTCTTGGGGATTAATAAGCTGTGAGGAGTTTAATATGTTTTGTACCTACCAATACTACAATATAATAAATTTAATTTTGTAATAAATGTACCTATAATTCTATCTAAACAATATATATATTGAAATAAAAAACATGTTTTCCTGTAGACAGCTTTTGCATTATATACTTATAAATTAGCTAATTTTAAATGTATTATTAAATAAAAATAATCTGTACCAATAAATATCACCTGAACTTTTCCTTCACAAATATAACTGGAAATATCTCTATAATTTTATTACCCAAATAAAATGAGTTTTATTATCATTCCATAAGCTTCAAATGATCATCAAAATTAATCAATTTGAGCTAACACTAGTTTTATATCACTATTAGTATTAATAGGATATTAATAATTTTGTTAAAATATTTTATACCTTAATAAAATAGATTGCAACACAAAATGTCTGAATTTCGCTTTTATTTACTTCAATATTCACCAGGAATTCCCATAATTCACTCACTTCTCTTTTTGCTTATTAACATGAAATCTTAAATATTTACAAATATATTATATATATATATATTAAATAAACTATTTTAAAAAATTGGTCTGGTAAAAAAGATTATATTTTAATGGAATGATTAACATTGCAGATGTATTTATTTTTAATGCAGAATTAAACCCCACCTGAAAATAGAATTAATATAAAAAAAGCAAATCATACAAATTTTAAATATACCTTTATTTATAACATATATATATATACACTAAAAAACATTCAACTTAAAGATCTGATATACATTTATGCATAAATACATTATTAATAATAATATACCTACACTATTTTAACTAATATTCCAATATATATGATCAAAAATATTGGGTATTGAGAATTAGGTACATTTGATGAATACTAAAATGTTTTAATTTTTATGACTTGGCAGTCTATACTATTATTAACATGACATTGTGCTATATTTTATTAGATTTGGTTATGTTTACAAAATATATTGATAAAATTCCTACTACATTTAAGTGTAAAATGTATTCATGTATCATATAATATTCCTGTTTCTCAACAATTCATTTACTTTTTTATGACTTTCATAGAAGGTCATAATTCAAAAATTTCTAATGTATACATTTTTGGTACAGAGACTTGTTGCTTTTAATTCTCTTTTTTGTTTTATCCTGAACTTTGTATGTAATTTTATATGTATAGTTTTAGGTACCTTGACTATATATAATATGCACACACACATATATATATGTATTAAAACTCTTTTTGTATTATTATAGTAAATGAAATTATTTTAAAGATTGATAAGTTGTGTTATACATTTAATATGAAATTATGTAAAATATTTTTCTAAATAAAAAATATTTTTTTGAGCACTCAATCATAAATAAATTGCATGTAACTCTTACACATCAAAGTTATTACCTAGGCAAAACCATGTTATGGATTTATATGTATACAATTTTTCAAAAAAAACATATATTTTAAAATTATTTAATGTTTGTTATTAATATTCTGTACAAATGTAATTGGATAATAAAATAAATTGAATTTGTATTTATTGAAATTTTGAAAAAACTGTTTTTATCATTTCCTCCCAATTTGCTTGGGATGGCAGTATTCCCATACCAAATTTTTTGGGGTGCATGTTTTAAAATGTTAATAAAAATTCAATTTTTAGTTTCATTAATATAACAAAATCATAAAATTTTAAATAAATTCAATACATTTTTAATTTATACAACTCAAACAATATACCTAATGATTTTGATCCATAAGGAAAAATATATAAATATGGTTGCACCAAGGTGTAATAGCAAGGAACTTGTATGTGAGTATATAACTTATTAAAAGTTATATTGCATCTATCATTAAATAATAAAAACTATTTTGCAGAAAAAGTTTGTTTTATTAATCAACAGGGACACATCAGTGTTTTACTAATGTACATGTTCTTTATGTGACAGAAGGATTCCTAACAACCTTCTCCTTGATAATAAAACCCAAAAACCCATTAATTACCTTACTGATATCTAAAATTACTTATTACCAAAATAGGATCCAGCCTCTTTTATTGCTTCTCCCTTTTCCAGTTTGAGATGGTTCACTCCTTGTAGACTAGTTTTTTCTGAGTAGTGATGTTTCTTTTGCCTCTTTTCATTGGCCACTGGTCTCTTTTTTTGTCTACATGACTCCCTTTTTCTTATCTTATAGAGTGCTGTTTCAAAGGCATTACTCTGTAAGACCATTTCATTTTGTTTCCAAAACCCCCAAGTTTTAAAATTTAGGGGCCCTTTAGATTTGGAAGTCCTAATTGATTATAACTATTATTTATTTATTTTAATTTAGGGAATTTTTTAGAGTTAGAAATTGTATAAAAAATTTTATTATTATTTTTTTGGTGACTTGTGAGTATTCATACAGAGATTAGAATGGTAACAAAAAAGTGTGCAGTAAATATTTTATAATGAAACTTCTCAGTTTCATAGACATTATGTGTTTTTAGGGGGAATGGGGGCACAGCACCAACATGGTTATTAATTCTTTTACTGAGGTTAAAGTTATGAGTAAGGAAGAAAGCTTCACATTTAACTATTTAGAAACATGATCCTTTTATTTTTTAACATAAACTATTTAATTATCTTAATGGTTTAATAAACTTTTAGACAATTTATTATTAATTAATTAATATATTTAGAGAGAAAATAGATATAGCTGTTGGGGTGCATTTTACCAATCTGCACTAATTACTAATATGTGCTGTGCAAATTACCAATTTACAAATTATTTTTGTGAATTTGACTGCTTTTTGTTGAATTAAAAAATAATAATTATATTACAAATAATAACTAAAATATATAAATTTATTGAATTCATTTTATTAAATAATTTACACATCACTGTTGTAAATTTGACTGTTTTATATTAAATAAAAAAATGATATTGTTTTAGTATATAATATTTTATTATATAAAGTGCTTGTATATAATTTAAATTTTTATATAAATTATTAACATTTTATATACAATTTAAATTTTTTCAAAATCAATTGGTAATTTGCTCAGCACATATTAGTAATTTGCCCCCAACATAGTTACTGTTATATTTACATAATTTATATATAAATAAAGCATAGTTTAAAATAAATTATGTAATATGTACTTTGTATAATAAATCATTTTTTTTTAATTTTCATTATATAAGTACTTATCAAAACAAGATTCAAAGTTCCTGGACTATTCCGCCATTTAATAGGGTTGAGTTGGTCCTATATATTCAATATATATTTTTGTTCCTTATATATTTACAATTCCATTTTTTTATTATATATATCATGCATAATTTATATTTTTGTTCAACTGTGCTATTTTTTGATTAATAGGTCATCCTAGCTCCAAAAATAAACAAATCATCAAAAAAAACTAAACATTTATTGGCAACAAATAACAATTACAATGTATAATTATAGAGTCTTAATTATATATATTATTAACTATATACTATTGTATAATGAAATTGATACTAAGCTTTAAAACATACTTATTCCTAACCCCACCAGGTCTACCATACATTGAACATTAAAAACATGGTAAAATGTTAATTTTTCATTAATTCATGATATTTATATACAAGTTTAAAGTAAAACAATCATATTATTATAATATATGTTATATATATACATTTTTTTTGTTTTTTTAATGATGTTTATTTTTGGGAAAAAAATTAAATAATGGCCAAGTAAGCTAGGATTGCCGATTAATATTAACTTTACTTACTCAGAGTTATATAAGCCAATGATTTTGAAAATAAACTTTTATAACATTTTTGAATTTCTAGTTGCTTTGATTTTACAAATTAGTAAGTTTTAATATGTTTATTATATATAATATATATGTTTAACATATTTAATGTAATCTTGAGATTTATAATTTATGATTAATATGTTTAATTTTTTACCTTTTTGGATTCTTTTTTTAGCTTTACTTGTTTGGCTCTTTTTCAAAAATAGACTTATATTGTCAAAAAGATATTATTTTCTTTTTCAAGTCATTTGTTTACTATCTCTCTTTTAAATTTTATAGCTGAATCAGAAATATTAAGAACTAACTAGCTATTAATTTCATCATCAAGGATATTATTTTTTTTAAATAATGAGCTTTTATTGTTTAAAGAGTATTATATATTGATTGTCATTTATTTGTTATGATAATATTTTAGCAATTTCTATCTGTTTATATATAAAATTGGGCTTTATATGCACAAGATCTTGGCAAGTATTGATATAATAAAAAGACTTGTTTGTTGTTACTTTCATATGAATGTAAGTACCATAAAAGTAACTCTGAAAATTTTCTGTGGAATGAGAAAAATGTAAATAAATTAGTGTTATACTGTCATATCCCTTCTCCCCCTTACCCATATATTAATATTTTAACGCATTTTCAAAGAATTATAAAAAATGTCCTTTTTTAATTTTAAACTATGGAAATCTGAAAAATAAATGTTAACTTCTGTTAATAGTAAATGCACCCCTCTCAAAATTAAATGATTATTGTTAATCATATAAATAAAATACCAAAAAAAAAACTTTTAAATTGGTATATCTAATTTAATATGATTTTAATAAATATTTCAAAAAACAACCTTTTTACATTCTTTATAGAGATGTTACTTTTCATGATATTATTCTTATAATAATAAAACCAAATTATTCATTTTTTGTATATTGAAAATGGTTATATTATCTTTGAATGTACTCTATGACTGTATACACATTAATTATACTGAAATGAACGAAATGAAATAAAAAATTATACAGTGTATTGCCTTTGGGACGGCAAACTGTATAAAGGGAGAAAGAAAGCACAAAAAAAATAAAACAGGCATCCGAGCCCCAACAAAACCTTTCCTATAAAGGACCAAGAATAAACCAAAAAGCATTAACCCCTTTCTCCATACTCTTCTACCTTTTTTATTTCTTTATTTAGTTTGAGGAGGTATTTGGTTATCTGTTTATTTTCTTTTCTAAGCTGTAAAATTGTTATAATTATTTCATCCTCATTAAATTCATTAATATGTAAATTGTATTTTATTCTAATTGTTTTAAAATTTTTGCAATAACAAAGAATATGTTTCATATCTATTATTATATCACAGTCATTACAAATAGTATTATGACCTTTTTTATTAATAATTATTCCACTCTGAAACATTCTGATCACAGTATCTTCTTTGTTATTTGAACAACATGAAATTATAATAAATTTATTTAAAAACAATATTGTATATAATAAAGATAATACATCATATATTCCAATAGAAATTACAGATTCTATTCTTTCTTCTGAAATGTAGCAAATAACCAACACTATTTTTAAATCTAAAATCCAATTATAATACAATATTTTTTAAAAAACAACTAACTCACATGTTGATTTTGTTTTAACGTTTTCTTCAACTTGAGCAAAATGTGGATTGACCAATATAATAAGAATAAATACTACATTAAATAATAAAACATTTTTATCCATCCCTTTTAAACATCGCCATCACCAAAATACTGATAAAGTGTGCGCGTTGAACGTTCATATTATCAGCATTTATTATTTTATGCAGTAAAACTAGTGTCACAATAAAAATATATGTTTAAGTCAAATTATATTATATATATAAATAAACAATTTATCCTGACTATTATCTTACAAAACTATCTGACCTAAATATTTTTTTTGCATAGTAGATATTAACTAGTAGAAATTCACTGAGCCAATTGCGTATTAATTAGTACTCTTGGATGACGAAGCGGATATTCTAATTCTTTAATAGTAGATTGAAAAGATGTAAAAATTACTGTATAAAGAGAATTTATATGTTACCAGATAACTATAAAAGTGGACAATAATCATAATATTTAACATCAATGGAATACTTTAAACAATATATATATTTAAAATACTTTATATTTTATAGTACCTATATATATTCTCTGATATTAGAATTTATACACTTAATTATATAGTTCGAATGGCTTTTTTAATCTCGAAACAAAAATTTCTTTTATATTAAAGCATAATTAAACTATAATCATTTCTTTCATAATATTAAGAAACATTCAAGCCTGTATATTATTTAAATTATTTATTTTAAATATATATATATATATACTTAATATATACGGTTTTATATAACAAATATCAGTTTTGACGGTTTCAGAGAAAATTTAAGCAAGAAAATTTTGTTTAAAAAAAGATCGATTTTAGAATTTAAAATTTGTAAGTATATAAAATATAAAGTTGGTACTACCTACCTGTACGATCATTAAATTGATTTTTAAAGAATTTTTTTCGTATAAGTACATATAATGATTATAATATATTAGGATAGAATTTATTTGTATTACAATAATTATATATAAAACAGTATTTGAGTTTGACCAGAAATTGAGAGATATATCAATCCAGATAAAAAATTCCTAATATCGTTTAATTATTTTTAAAAAATTCAGAAAAAAATATATTTTGAAAGAGAATTAATACTTTTTATTAACAATCCAAAATAATGCTAAAAATTTCGAATCAATATCTCTATGGATAGCTTCATAATTTCCATTAAAAAAATTCAATTAGAAATTTGCTTCATTATTCCAAAATATATTTTAAACTAAATTTAGGAAAATAACAAATGCGTGCCATGATTTAGTAAGATTCAAAGCGTATTTAAATCCACAATAATGTATTCAGAAGTTCTCCTGAGAATTCTTCCTGGTAAGGAGACATCCTCGAAGTTCTCAGTGTGCCGGTGGATCAAGAAATTTTGATTTGGCCCAACCTCATTGAGCGACAGTGACCATTCAGTACAACCGTCATCGGTAAACAACAGTCCTCAACAGTGAAGGACCCCTGAAGTGTGTTCGTAGGTGGCCAAATTTTCTTCTCCTGCAGTAGGACATCTCGTCTCTGTTCCTGTCACACGTCAACATATTGGTACACCCTTGTATAAGGGCTTGCCAAGCGTATCACCATGATAATCATCACCATCATGGCTACGTACACCACGACAACGCCCTGGGCACAGAGCTCAAGAAACCATATTCTAGTTGAATGACTCAACGTTCAGTAGATGTAGGTACAACCCTGCAACCATTCCAGATTTGGCCCCATGTCACTTCTTTATCGTTTGCTTCTTTATCATCCACTCTGAAAACCCACAAGAACCCGAGGCTGCAATTCAGCATCCCCTGAACTAGTTTTTGGATGAAGACTAAGCAACTTACTTTCAAAATGAACGTTGTTACTTTCAATAATCCATTTTTGCATATTTTTACCTTATTTTAGGCCTATTGTGACATCAAAATTTTAAAATTGCAATTCTAAAGTTATTCTGAAGCCAACTTAGAGGTGTCTATTGTTTTAAAATTGCATAGATTATTGATGTTTGGTACTGCTTAGATATCAAACCCGAGAACTTACTGAAGTCCCCTTGAATGTATAAGTATGCTTAACTCTTTATATTAATAGATTAAATCGAATACTTTTACCAATAAATTTTATGGTCACTAAAATATTAATTATAACAGTATTCTGTACAATTTCTTTTAAGTACAAGCCTAATAATATATACTACTCATATGGTATTTTTATTCAGTAGTCAATTATAAATTTGTTAATCTTTTATTCCAATAATTGAATTTGATAATATGGTGAGTGTACCAAAAAACCGGGAATCGTTGTATTTACATTACAAAGTTTAAATATAGCATATTGAAAGCTAGTAGAATCATTAATTTTACAATAAATCATTGTTTATAAGATACGTAAAACATGTCATGTTATTTTACAATTTTACTAATAAATATTGTTTGTTGATTTTGTAATTTTACACAAAATTAAAGTAAAATTACTCAAAAAAGTTTCATGTGTTACAAATAAAATCGATATAAATTATGAGAAGAAGTTAAAATTTTACATTGTATTACAAAAAAATAGTTGTTATATCACGTTGCATTTAACAACTATGCAGTAAGATATACTCATAAAAAGAATATTCTTATAAATAGAATTATACTAAAATGATTACAGAAAAAAATTCTTATGAATTATGAGTTTTGGGAAATTTACTTCAATAAAACAAGTGGCATTAAAATATTTAAAAAACGTATAGATATGTAAAATAGTATGTATAATTTGTTTATTCACATAGTTACAGTTGCTGGTGCTGCATTTGAGAAGTCTGATTTCTAACAATGGACGGTGTCAATGCCAGATTATTTTGAGAATGAGGGATCAAATCAGCTGAAGACATCACCGTGTAGCTCGGTCGTGCACACTCACCTGATTCACTCGTTGTTTCAAGAATGTTACCCGGGTGGTCCGAATTAAGGGTCTGATGAACATCAGATTCACTTCGACTTATGACATTGCAGTTGTATCCTCGAAGTTTATCAGCGTCGTAATTGGAATCGGACCCTGAAGGACCTCCATGGCTGGTTAGAAAGGTCTGCAATCAGAATATGTGTTATATGTTTTGACTTACAGATTGAGTTCGAAATTAATAAATAGAAGGGGTTGTTTGGTTGTAAGAGGCGGGGGAGGGGTTAGAAGTTCGAAATATATCAGAGGTCCATTTTTATATCAACTGTCAGCTGAACATAAAATCAATTATTAAAAAATAATAAAATACAATACTATTACAACAAAATGTATATAATAATAAAGTAAAATAAAAATTCTCTGTGATAAATTAACCTCTAATAAAAAATGCAATACAAATCAAATTAAATTAGTGGTTTTCTAAAAAATTAATTTTGGTTTGTATTGTATTTTTATTAGAGTTATTGTATTGTATTGTATTGTATTGTATTGTATTGTATTGTATTGTATTGTATTGTATTGTATTGTATTGTATTGT
>JAUZNC010014182.1:0-28751 GCA_034780395.1 Vannuccia rotundouncinata | reverse complement strand
AATGTAACTGTTACAAACACACATCCTGTGGAGATCTTTTAGATATAATGTAACTGTTACAAACACACATCCTGTGGAGATCTTCTATATAAAATATCATGGATTATTGTGTTTATAATATAATGTCTGAATATAAAAACCAAACAGATGACTAAAAAGATTGCAAGCCAGCAGACACATGGAAAATATATTGTAGAGTAATAATATCTTTGAAATTAACACTATGAAAAGAATTGCACAAAGAATAGATTACAAAATAGGTTAAAATCAATAGTCTGTCATATTTAAATACACAAAAAAAGCTAAAGATTACAGATGGTATCAATTGTCTAAAGTTTATAAAATAAACTGAATACATATTTTTAGGCAGAAAAATCGTACTTTTCAATAGGTAAAAATAGAACATGCAGAGATATAATTATGTCTTATACTACCCCGAAATATATTTTAAAATGAACTACTATTCATAACCGAATTCAAGGTGGTGCAGATCAAGTATATTAAAATATAAGGTGTACAAAAGTATAATAAACAAAGTAAGTCATCTAAAATGTGATATTAAAATTGATCGAAATATATGAAACAAAATGTTTGAAGCCATAACAACTAATAACTGCAGTTTTAGAAAGAAATTTAGAAAGAAAGTTTCTATAAAAATATTAATGAATACAAATTAAAATAATTAATGATAACAAAAATATTTTTAATCGAGTTATCTAAGTTAAAGTAGGAATAAACTAAAAATAAATAATTTTAAATCATATTTATTTTTAATTAAACATGCAAACTGCGTGTATAAAATAATTAACAAAGCGGGAATCATTAGAAATTACGATTATATGGTAATTTCAAATTATTTTCTAGTGTAAGTTTATCGTCTAAATGTGCAGTTACCAATAGCATCAATTTAAATCGCTGTAATGAAGAAAGAGCAAGCAGGTATTTAATGTTTTCCAAAAGATAAAATCTCCAAATTGAAAAAAAGAAATCACTAAACTAATTATGACAAATCAAACTATAGGCGTTCGAAATGCTATATATGCAGTAATTATGGAACTAATGTCACCTTCGGTAACTATGGACAGATAATTTTGTATCTAATGGCACCTTCAGTAACTTTGGACGGATAATTTTGTATCTAAGGGCACCTTTGGTAACTATGGACGGATAATTTTGTATCTAAGGGCACCTTTGGTAACTATGGACGGATAATTTTGTATCTAATGGCACCTTTAGTAACTATGGACGGATAATGTTGTATCTAATGGCACCTTCAGTAACTATGGACGGATAATTTTGTATCTAAGGGCACCTTTGGTAACTATGGACGGATAAGTTTGTATCTAAAGACATATTCAGTAACTATGGACGGATAAGTTTGTATCTAAGGGCACCTTTGGTAACTATGGACGGATAAGTTTGTATCTAAAGACATATTCAGTAACTATGGACGGATAAGTTTGTATCTAAAGACATATTAAGTAATTTTGGAGGGATATGTTTGTATCTAAAGACACATATATTGTGAAACAATTTGTCGACAAATCTGTAACTAAGGACATGACTATTCAATAACTATGGTGGGATAATTTTGTATCTAAGAGCATGACTATGCAGTAAATATGGTGGGATAATTCTGTATATGGACATGATTACGAATAAATAAAAATATGTCATTCATACAACAGTTTATATTATTCTCTATGGTAACTGTGAGCCTATCACTATATATGAAATTATAACAACTGTGTTTACAAATAAAATACGCAGAGACATGGTTACTATAGACAAATACACTGACCGCTCTAATTGCTCAGCAACAAGGAGGTTGGTTAGCTTTGATTCAGTTTCTGTCTCGGTGGGATGGGTGGAGGCGCCCCCACTGGAGGGTACGATCGTTCCCGTGGTGGTGAGGTCACTGTTGTCCACTGCAGACGGGAAGGTGTCCATTCTGGGGCTGGAAATAAGGGGGGGGGGGGGGGCGATTATGTGTTTGCAAAGGGCTTCCACAATTTATTTTACGTATAATGTGGAGCGGGTTTCAAAGAAGAATTAAATATTCTCCAAAATACTCTAAAATATCGTTAAAAAATAAAATGATAAGTCAGGTTGTTCTCAAACTATTTCCAAACCATTATTTACAGGACGTTTATACCGGAGTAGATTATGTAATGGATAAATTTATTAATAAAGCAATAAATATTGGATAGAGTAATACGCATGACTCAAAAGATTGTTGTACAATATTGCCCAGCAACTTTGAGTAAATATAATGAATTGAAGGCCTATAACTGAATACCAATAAATGTGTTATAAGAATCTATTCCAAATAGAATTACTCTAATTATTGAAATAAGGAGAATGAATGATATGACGTAAACTGAAAATAAAATCACCATTTAAAAAAGATTTAAATGTAAACAGACTAATAAAAGTTAGAAGTTAAAGTTCTTTCATAAACATTATTTCCGTTCATCTATTGATAGCATTGCCCAAATAAGTAGATATTCGAATATATTATAAAGTAGACAAAAAGAAGCTTTCCTATCAATTTTCCAATAAAACAAAATATCTACAAAGAGCGGTAGCAACTACCACCAGTTGATGTAGACCTACCCAGAAATAAGGAAACTAAATGAGAGAGACAGATAGGAGAGGGGTGACTAAAGAATGCGATCAATAAAACCAAAAAACCGAATGTAGGATAATTGAGCTTGTGAATTTCATATAATGTATAATATAATATAATATTAAATTATGTATAATGTAAACTAAATTTTAAAAGTTTGAAGTATCTGGTAAGTGCAAAGAATAACGTATTGAATAGGAGGAAATATAAAAAGTGAAACATTTGGAAATTTATGGTTATACCTTCAGCAGCACTGACATCCAATCTGTAAATATTAGAATAATATCCAATATACTACTTTGTTTTATATTCAGTAGTATGATATGTACTCTATGTAAATAGTGTTAAAAGTAGTATATTTTTGCTTTACAAACATTTACATCTGAATTAATTATTATAATATAAATATACTCACTCCTAAAAAGGATTGTTTCTAACTACCAAAACAACAAATTAAATTCTCAATGGGACTTTAAAATGTGATATAGACTAAACAACAATATCCCTCTAAATAATGTATAGTTATCACTGGTCTATTGTAAAACACAACTATTTTATTATAATTCACACTCACCCTTCTCCCGTGAGATTATTCCGATTGATCTGAGCTGGTGGCAGAGGTGTCTTGATAAAGGTTGCCTTTACCTCATTGTTCTTGGGCGGTTCTTTGGTAGCCCTTGGCGACGCCCCAGCAACCAAAGAGGAAGTGGAATTTGTGCAGAGAAGATTTATGTTATGGGATTGTTGTTGCTGTAGGTAGCCCTTGGTCTTGGGAACATCAAGCTCGAGGGCCTTTAAAGTTGCCTGAAGTGTATAGGTCAACAAATGAATCTGGTGCATGCATATAGGGACTACGTTTTTCAGTGATTAAAACTTAAAGAAAGCCTAAATATTTAAGTTGTACAAATTATATAAAGTAGAAGAAATAATAATTAGAAAATAATAAGAAAAAGTCGTAGCAATTGTACAACACAGAATAACTTTTACTTTCACTAAAAATCGATTACTCTGAACTTGAAACAAATATTCACAAAGTAAAAGATCTTCAAGAGTCCAGTATATTATACAACATAGCTAACTATAATACGATGACGTCATTGATTGCTCCTACGCCGGCCGCGCATGCGTGGAGTGTTATATTATGTGTAGAGTACGTATGTATGGCGATAAACATAGCAGGGTTACAATAAATAGATCAAATCTTGACTGCGCGCGATCAAAGAATAATGCGTTTAGCGTTACCTTTCGGAAACTGGTTTTGAATGGATCCTAAATAACCAAAAATGTTGTTCTCAGCTTCTGTTTGTTGAAATGATGATGCCTACGCATTATAGATAGTTGCATAACCAATAAAATACAAAGAACATTGCTATTTATATTGTTAAATTCTATTGTAACATGAATTAAAGCATTTTAAAATGTATCATTTTACTTAATGGTTGCTAAGTCTTTATTTTACAATTCACTATCAACGTAAGCTCCTTCAAGTGTCACAATATCAGGTATAAAGTGTTAAAAACCATACATAAAAGAATCCATAAATCGATAATATTGTCCTAACTGTCCTTTTCAAGATTCCGGTGGAAGGCTGTTACAAAGAAGAGTCTTTGTACTTCATAATAAGGGGAACAAGTGGATACAGGATTTAAATAAATGAAGAAGATGGAGTTACAACCGCAGACCTGTGGTTTAAGGGATGAAAGTCTGTTGACATAGCAACCCAAATACAAAACAGACGATCGTTTCCGCAGTTTCAAGTTGTGGCAACAACAACACAATCTCTACTCTATTTATCACCATAGTACTCCTGTTTCAAAGTCAATACTGAACAAAAGGATTAAGCATCAAATTGCTGACAGATTTTTATAAGAAAAAGGGTATTTAAGAACATATTTCACAAAGAAAGCAATCACCCCATTTCCACCAAGAATTAGAGATACCAAGGTGAAGAGTTGCTCACTAAAAGAGATCAATAATGTAATGGTATTAAAATCGATTGACTAAAATTCTTCTTACCAAAAGTAGGTATCACGTCTGGACACGTTTTCCCTCTGATTCTAAGAAATGAATGTTTACAGCGTACCAGACATTTCATACACACACCCTTGATATATGATGCGTGCGGGTTAAAAGTGAGTTACACTGCACCAGTTTGTGTTTCTCACCTGGGCTCGTTCAGAGGCCTCGGCGAGAGTTTCCGGTGGTTGTTGGCTCTGTCTAGAAGTCGGCTCTCTAACCACCTCACTGTCCGTGTCCTCCTCGTCAGTGGAACAGCTTGAGCTGCCGGCGTCCTCGGATATTGAGGCGGCTGGCTTCGGTGGAGTCGGTGTGGTGTTGGAGGACAGGAGGGTCTGGGGAGGCAGGCGTGGGTTGACATCGACCCGGACTCTGGTGTCACTGGACCCGCTGATCACACGCGTTCTGGATTGGGGCAATAAAGAGAAAGAGTTGTAAACAGTTGTAAACAATCCTAATTCAGCGTTTAACGGATACTATTGTTAGTTGTCAATGTCGCTTCAAGGCTGATTTTCAATGAATAGAATTTTTAAAAAGGACAATCTGATCAATATAATGACATTTATATTTCTAATACAACTGACAAATTCAAATTTCTGGGGATCTTTCCAAAAAGAAGCCCGTAAAAAAGGAAACAAATACAAACAAGTAACAAGAATGTCACAGAGAGGATTGAGTCAGAAGTTAACTGCACGTGGCATATCGAAATTGAAATCCTTAAAACTGCCTTCAAAATGGTTTGAGACGGAAGGATTTTTAGCCACTACCTCGAAGACCAAACTAATATGCTAAACAGAACAAAATGTCTTGTTCAATTATTTCTGGATTAGAAACGGTCAAAATAGTGTCTCACCTTGGTCATATCGTCAGGTTCTATGGCATTCTATTGCTTCCACATTTAAGATATTTTCCGACCATAGCTTTTAAAACCTCGCGCGCATTCGGCCTGTTGAACTCAGGATCCTTCATAATTTTAATATTTTTATCCACTGTTGGGCTAGTTAAGTAACAGTGAATTGCGACCTGATTCTTATCAGACTTCGTGGTGCATAGGGATATCATGCCGTCGGTAATAATCGTCGGTACTTTGGCATTTCATCAATATTTTCTGACAAACCGTTGTCCACTAGAAACTTTCTAAATTTATTTACATTTGCTAAAGTTGAAAACTGCGCTAACTCCACCTCATCCATTTCCCTGATTACGAATCTTCTTCAATATCTTTCCACCCTTCAAATTCCACTATTATATCGAAAAATGCCAGATCCAGTTCGCGATATATCTATCTGTATCAACACTTTGAGATGTAACCCAGTGTAATTCTTCTAAAGTGTCAAATTTCCGGGAATGTAATTTAAATTTAACAACGTCATTTTCGCATAACGTTGATGAAATTATGAAAAGCAGTAATCCGTTTCCAATAGAATTCAAAATTGTGAATATCCAATAATAGATTGATTTTCAGCCAACTAACAATAAAAATATTACATTGAAATACCAGAGTTATTCATTGTATAAAAGCGTGTTATATATCTTGAATAAAGGAAAACTACGTAAACATAATAATCTGCCTTCACAATAAGTAACCCACTCAAAGGAAAACTTAGACCCGGCTGTATATACACCTAGCACAATGTTTTAGATAACAGGTATAACCACATGCGAGCACTTTTAGAGAATATGAAAATACCAGCAGCTATAGAATAGTTTACTCTAGAGCTACTCGATCAGAGTATGAAATAAAAACTAGTTAAAACTACGTAGAATGCGCCAACATGATACATAAATTCATGAGAAAACGTTATTTTATTCGTAATAGTACAGTGAGAGATTCACGAGGGAGGGTTTATAAACGCCGATGGAATTTATACATAATTCTGTTTAGTTGATTTTTCATCTAGCAGGATAGCCTTAACGACATAACTATCCTCACAAGAAGTTAACAGTGATCTGGTAAAGAGCTGTAACAAATGAGACGACATAGGTAGGTTATGGTTAGTTGTTTCAAACAGAACACGCATAAATATCTAATCTACGATCGCTAGGTATTTATTTCTCACGGTGATTGCCTGTGCAACAACCAACAATGTCAATATTAAGCAATATTAATGGAGGACAAACTTTTTGCCGACAATACAAGGGGTCTGGACTTTGTTTATCCTATCGAAACACAACGCGACAACTTCGGTTATGGCATAGAGAGAGTAAAGAGTCGACAATACACACGGCGAAGGATTAGAGACGAAACCCAAATAAAAGCATAAATAATTAATAATTGCTAAACACTTGGTATAATACGGCACCAGTATAGAGTTGCACAGCCAGACAGAATATTATATAGTGTGACATAGTAGGCCAAAGAGGAGGGGGTGGGAAGTGGGATTGCATTTATTGTGAGTAAGTGAAGGAATGAGTCATCATAGCCTCGTCTAAACCAAGGCGACCCTTGATGAGAAGGCGACCCCAAGTGGAGAAAGGGGCACGGCTCTGAGGATTGCCTTTATGATACTACTTCATATGTTATAGGTATTAATGCTACAGTTTAAGGGTTGTTGGCGTTCTCTTGTCTGTAATTATTTTGAGGAAAGAACATCAAGCGTCATCGATTGCTCCAACGAAGAGGGAAAGAAAGATAGAGGCGAGAAATACAATTATTGCGCAACTTTTCCTTTTGTTTCAATGAAGGATGCAGAGAGATGGGGAGAGGAGAAGAGAGGACGGGACTAGGAGACAAAGATGGCAGTGACTATGACATTGCCTCATGTGACGGGAGAACTCTTCTAGGAGTGAACAGAGTTGACCGAATTAAAGTGATAAAGACGTTTTCCGATGTAAAAAATGGACCACAAATTAGAAGCAAACACAATTAATTAAAACATATGAGCAACAAAACTTATGCACATGTATTAAAATCCTCAACCAAATTGACACTCGTGAGCAATATAACCTATCTAACAATATACTTCCAAGTTGTAATTGATCTATGACCTATTTATGAGTCATGACGAAGTAAGGAAGATTGAATTATTTTCACGAATCGTAAAACAGATAAATTGTCGTATACTTGAAATGAGATAGTAAACGTTTTTCACTTATTTGTAAAATAGAACATTTGTAAGGAGGAAATAGTTGAATAAAATCAACGTAGTCTTTTTAAATCCCTTGAAACCGTTTCTATAAGGTGACACTTCAATAACTTAGTCACCCCTTAACTGGCAAGAACGGATAACAATGTCTAGGACGGCGACACCTTTTACATCTTTTCGCAGTAGAGATTTGTGCTGATACTGGTCTGGAACACCATGACTGACTCAGAGGGGCAACACCCACCTGTGTTCACCAAATATATCAGTAGGTATTAGCAACCACAACACATGAACCACCTTATCGTTAGCCCTCCAATTTTTAACATGCCCAGAACTGTTATCTCTTCAGAATTGACGACACCAGCTTACACCAACTCTCGGACGGCGATAAGGATCTACAAATGGGGGAGGAATATCCATTCTGTTGCCAATGACAACACACGCGGATTCTATCAGCGAAGGCTACACGGAAAACTTGACAAATTATATTTTCTTCCTATGATTAGCATACGACTGTGTCATGATTTAGTCATATTCATTAATGCATATTATTGAGATAGTAATCAATCTTATTGCTAAGTAGTACATACTGCAACAATTAATATCCTGTCCCTAGTATGTAGTATAGGCAGAACAGAAATGCAGGTCTATTTATAAGTCTACGTCAGATTTGACACAGTTTTGACACATACTATTTATTTTGTAGATAAGGGACTTCATTTACAAGTTTCTCTAGAATTTAATTCAATCTTATATGCGCCTGCACTTATAGCTGGGCTACAACCTCTTATCTTTATTGGTAGACCAAGCAACTTACTGGTAATACTCTTTAACACGCATATCAAGAATAGTGACTCCACACAGATTCAAAGAGTTATTATCAATCTGTTAGCGAATACCTGTTAAGTCAACTTTCACCAAATTATCATTAATTAATCCAATTGTTATTGGTGTTTAAGTCTTATCCACACTCAATTAAACCGGCTGAAGACCCACCTTTCCTTGGCCGGCTCCGCAGCAGCCAAACCGCGGGCACTTCTACCAGTTCCCTTGCCTGCTAAAGGAGGGACACTGCTGCCTAGATGAGGAGGATGGACCGGCTTCGTGGTGTGGGGGGGCCGAGCAGGGGCAGCTGTAGAGGTCTTGACGGTGTTGAGGGAGGGCGTGGGCGCGAATTCCTCACCAGAGGAGTCGTCGACGCTGCCATCGCTTATCTGCCAGCGGAAAGACCGAAAACGGATTATTTTAGAACTCGCCAAACAATAAGTTAATTACGAGGTAACAAATATAAAAGTCTCGTTACAGATTCTTACAATGATAACCTTTATTTGAAAATATTTCTCGTGCGAATACAAATTCAAGAGTTTTCGGCCTGACTCTAATCCATTTGCAGCAATTGTCACTGTTTAGACTAAGCAATTGTCTCTTCTCATTAGGTAGTAAAATGTGAGATGTAAGAAAATAATTCTAAAGTTTAGAGACACACAGAAATTTCTCACAATATATGGATAGTGCATTCTGAACAGATCTGTATGAAAACTTCTCGACTTTTCTTAACTTCAAGGAGGGACGTGTATTCACTTTATGAGACAATCCTGACGTACATAAATAATAAATAAATCATCTCCCAAATGATTCGACTTTCTATAAACTGAGTCATGAATGTCATCACTTAACAATTATTGGTTTCTTTTGTAATCTATATTCCGTCATATACAAACTAAAGCCTATATTGCAATAACCTAATACCAAACAGCACATTATAGGAACCACATGAACGCCGCAGACATAACATGAAGATGATTAATCTTGACATAATCCAGGTTTGTCAACTCCACAGTGGGTACAACACTGAACATGGCATACACTAAAAAGAATTAATATACATAGTTAGTTCAATTAAAGTGTACTCGTCTCACATAGAATTGCGTGATTAATTAATCTACTGAGTTATGTGTTAGTCGTGATTATTGTAAACATAAAAAGTATAGTTTCGGAACTTCGACACAACAGAGAACAATTTTAGCCAGGTTGCAATAGAATGTAGAATCAATCAATCAATATCCTTTTTAGCATTTCCAATCTATCTCTTTTACGCAATATCTATGTGAGACATTTCGTTTGAACAGTCAAATAATTATTTTCGTTCCCTTAAAAAATATACAATTGCAATATTTTTGTGCTGAACCCAACAAAACATCTAAATAAATCGAAAAACACCGAAATCGACAAAAACACTTACCGCCTGTGAAGAGGTTGAAGGAACAACGGCTAGTTTGGCTTCATCGGCATGCTTCATATCCTTTCTCATTCGATCCCGGCGTGCCTTCCGACTCTCCAGATCCGCCCTCTCGAAGCTCGGCCGCGAAGCGAATCGTCGGCTAGGCGTCCGCGTGAAGCTGGGCGCTCGCTTGGTGCTGGTTCCGAAGCTGTTCATTCCGTTGAGCTGGTATTCGGTGCGAAAGCTGCTGTGGAACCGCGATCGCATTCGGAAGAGTTGCTGGGTGCGGTTGGGCGGTTTCTTGGGGTCGATGAGACGGAAAAAGGTGTGGTGCTCCACGGCACACTTCCACAGGTGCTTGCAGGCTCGCGTATCGTTTAGAGAAAAAACAAACATGTGTTCCTGGACATCGCTCTATAGGAGAAACGTATATTTAGTTCTTAATTGCGAGTTTTACGTTTTATGGACAATTAAGTCAATATGGACAATTTTCTGCTCGAAGTTATTCACAATATCATGTAAAAGACAATAATATAATTGAGGAAACACATAGTCCAAAAAGAAACACCGAACCACATTCCTTAAAAGACAGAAAAGAAGTTTTATTTATAAGTTTTTTCGAGCCTTTTGAGGATTTCAAGTCGAGGGTGTGGTATGTTATAAACGAGTCTTAAATATGATGAAATAATTTTGTTGGGTTGATGTATGATGAATTTTCTTTTCTTCCTACTATATATTTTGTTGGACAATGCAAAGAAAACTTTATTGAAGCAGTCTACTGAGAAATCATAGCGGTAAATATGTAGAATCATTTGGAATGAATAAATTGTACTCGCTAATTACTATGTATCAAACGCTATTACTCAAATAACACTGATATAATTCACACTAAGACTATTTAATAAATTATTATGAGATTGTGTTACCTATTATGTATTATATAAACTGAATTAAACTATATAAAATGGCTAAAAGTATTTATAAATTCTGAAACAATTGAATAGATAGAAGACTATTTGAACTAAATATTAACTAAACCATATAGATTCTTTTGCATTGAATTTAGTAATCAATAAAAATAGTACATATGAAATAGCCACAATTCTAGTACAATCAATAGTAATATAAAAACATACTCGAAGAATGTATAGTGTGTAAACACACAACAAGAATTCAAAGACGTTCTTAAAGTATAAAGTTCTTAGCAAATACGTCTCAATATATATACGTTCGCTAAACATCTTTTTCTTTATATGATTCAAACATACACTATAGGCTCATTACATACAAAGAATTTGGTGAAATTATGTCGCTATATTATGAATATTTCTTTCTCTGTCATAAATGTATAACCCATATCCTGGTGGAAGGTGCAACCAAGTTTGTAAGAGATAATTAAAGAGAACATTTAGTTATTATAAATAAGGAAGTCGGTCCACCAAACGAGCAGGCACCATAAAATTGGTCAATAAAAAGGTCATCAATATTTCAAAATCCCGGTGAAAGATATGTCCAACATTGCCTGACGAATATGATATACAAGACGACTCTTATAGAGAAATAAAGTGAATGATGTGTTTAATAATAGTTTCTTTGAAGATGCCGATAGTGTGCGACTATTAGAACTTAATGGCTGAGATGGATTTAAAATAAAGGAATCCTGAAAGACGAACGATGATAACCAAATCTTTAAAATCAAACTCACTTTCATTGAGGAACATGCGATCAGAAGAAATTAAAATGCTCACATGTCAACGACCCCCTTGAGTACAAATAATCCAACTTAGCGGATGGTACAGCTATACACAAGCTAACTAGCAGACAGACAAAGTGGGGTATAGACTCGCTCTAAACATTTGGATCAATATTAGGACAGTGCAGTGCTCTAAGAGACAATCGATCGAGTGTAATAAACAGTGAAGCTTGCCTTATATAGTTGATCTTAACATAGTTAATTGATAAAGGTAAATGAGAAACAAGGCGTTACAAAGAGGTGAGAATAGGGGAGACTACCGCTGTATACTGACAGAGAGAAAGTTCAGAAATGTATTATTGTTTTATAAAACGTGTGTGATCCGGTTCAAAGTGGAAACACGGATGCTATGAAGGCTATAGATGTATGCGATAGAGTAGTGATTGGCACATTTATGATATTAATGGCAACGAGTAATGATTTCGAGTAAATCGGATAAATGCAGTTGTGATAAAACTGTGTCACATTAATTTATTGCTTTGACACCATTCATCAAGGACAATGCAGTGTACGTGTGCTGTGCAGATCTCACAGCCAAGTCTTCTAATTAAAACTAAGGTACATCAGATACAAGACGACGACATGTCAGTCAGTCAATCAACCGTTGAAGAGGCTGTTGGAAGTGGCACAGCCGTTGGATATAGGGGAAGATAAAGCAAGTGTCCCTAAATGACACCCCCACCCAGCTTTCCAAAACAGCAGGCAGACTTCGCCACTAGTGTTATACATGTGGAGGAGGTCGCAAAATATACAAAACTAGGTCAATGGGTTGAAATTTGTCGGTAAATATATTCCAAGAGATGTTTTTATTATCACACCAACAAGGATAAAATTTTTTACCCGGAATAAACTAAATTTCACATGTTTATTTATTTATTTTCGGCTAGTTAGCACCTCGGTTTGGGGATAATTTCAGAGAATTTACGCTATATCTTTGTGTGCAAATGATCCATTAAAATGTTTAAATATAAATAGATGAAACCGGTACCCAAATAAATAAAATTTCATGCTGAAATGAAGATATCTTCATAATACCATATTACACTGGAGGCAAGGTTTTTTATATTAAAATATTTTTGTGTTGTTGATTTTATGATTTCCAAAACAAGCGCGCCAAAGTGTATTCAACAGACCTGTATTCAGTATACCGATTGTAAGTAGTCGACACATGTGGGAAAGGTTAAATAAATCACACAGGGGACATCACCTAATGAGTCAGAGAAGAATACGACCCCTTATGCTGTACACTGTATTTCACAAGGGTAATTGACGTTCAGGCGCGAAGGTATGTGGGAGATAGACACTTTCATATCGTAGAGAAAGTTTAAAGTTCACTAGAACATCTCTACAATAGCTTACAATTCAAGCAAGCTCATATGGACTTATCACATTATAATTAGACTTGTGTTACATAATACTATAATGATTGAACATTAATAATTATAACTGTCTATTACAAACTATCTGTTTTGGTGTGTTCTACTTGGTAAAAGAGAAAAAAAATTTTTTAAATGCCTCACCGTGTTTTCATCCTTATCAGCTACAACCAATTTGATTCGGCTCTTGCGAAATTCCAATTTTAAGATCATAGGCCTGTAAATAGCAACAAATCAAAGAAAATATTTTTAAAACGGCCATTTCATATTCGAGCCGAGAGGAAAAGGATTTTCAATCTAGTACTTCAAAGTGGAATATCTTAATCTATAATATGGAATCACACAAGGATAATAATAAAATACATAAAATACAATAAATTACATAAATTTAGCCCTAATTTCAAATATATTTGAAACTAATCGATGAAAATCAATATTTTTAGATATATAATGATACACATTCATTTTAAATTTTCATAATAACAACAAAAACCAGAGTTTAAAATTACATCGATTTTCAAGTGCGTTATAAATAAATTTGTTTGAACTGTCCAAATAAGATATAATATACTGACCAATAGAAGAGACCTATCTTGGTGGACCCCTCATAGATTAAGATTCCCGTTGGTGTAAGTCCCAGTTTGTAGTGAGAACCGTCCTTACCCTAGAGAAAACAATAAATCATAAAAATATAGGTTGGGTTGCGAATATATTTAACCTTTTACCGACGAGGCGATCAAGGTTTTTATTTTTATAAATGGACTGTTAATAACACAATGTTGCAATTTGCAACCCCATATTATGTAGCTCTATTATTTAGAAGATATCTTGATTAATTCATATCATCTTACATTCTGCACAGAATAAGAAAGGAGATAGTTAATATGAAAAGTCAATTTTTACTTCTGGTATGATTAGTTCCTTATCGGCATTAATAAATTACATAATAAAACGATCGTTTCATAATACGATCTGTATAAATAGCACTGAGTGAGCATTCCATTACCTGAACTGTGTGCATATCCACCCCATAGTCATCGAACAGTCGCACTTTCTCCAGGTAAAGTTTGTCCGTCATCGCTGGAGTGAGGTATCTCCCCCTGAATAGCAACGTAAATATAGGCATAAATGATCCTGACAATAATACACCTTCAAGTTGGCTGCGTAGTAAGAAGTAGGTCACTCCAGCCAGCTATAGCCTAACAGCTAAACATATCGAGTCATGCATTTGAATAATAAAGATATACACGAGGCAGTTGCTCAAGCATGCATCCTTATGTTTAGATGCACTTATGGGTAGGCATTGTGGGTGACATGGGTTACATTACCTCACGCAAATTCACAACTATACACAGCGATCAAATGCATTTTCCCATCTTAATTCGCGGGTTATCTCCGGAGGTGTATCCGACATCCTTCTGTGCAGGAAGGCACTCAGCTACACAGCTAAACATCTCCTTTATTCTAAATAATTACTTTGCAAAATAAATTGTTTTAAATATTATCAGTAATTAAATAAATCATCAGATATGATTGTATACGGATTAAGATAAATACAAACACAACTTCTCCAAAATTGAATAAATTGATTTACAATAAATGTACAAACATAAGTTTTCCTATTTTTTGCTAATAAATCCCTAACCCAGATACTAAATGCCATGATTGACAGTTTGGAAGACCAGTCATGCTGCTTATTGGAATTTCTCTATAGATAGGGGTACTGCTGGGAGGGGACATTTAGTCATCATAATTTAGTGTAATCATATTTAATATGGATAGAATAAAGACACTCACGTGAGATCAATGTATTTCTCCAACACGAGAAGCTCGAAATCTTCTGACTGTTTTTTGTCTGGCAGAAATCGAAAGGCGGACACGAAGGATGGGGAGTGCTCCTTCTCGTCATAGTCACCAAATTCACCTGAACGACAAAGAAGAGGAATTAGGGATATTGGGCGTCACTCTCAACGGGAAATGTTTAAGAAGAAGAAACAATGACTGTACCCTGAAGACAAAGAGCCGATAGTTCAGCAAGAACATCAACATCGTTTGTGGTCAGCTTTCCAAACCGAATGTCCCTTTTGAGCTGCATAACAAAGAGGTACCGGGTCTGTTCATCCCGGAGATGATGGGGGTCCGAGGAATAGAATTTCACCCGGAATTTGAGTGAATAAGGAGGACCAACTGTCAATAAAATATGTAAAAGGTATATTTAATTTATGTGACTAAAGCTTGGTTGCATTTATAATTATGGGTTTTTTAAAAGAGTAATTTATAATTTAAACACAAAACAATATTTATTTTCCTTTTCTACGAATCACTTACTTTCACACTGTTTAGTTATTTTCTTAGTAGGATCCAGCCAGTGCTGCAATTTCAAAATCAAGGAAACGGTTGATAATAAATGAATTCCTGTAAATTGAGAATATTATATTGATAAAAACCCACGTCAATATTTCTGGTGTCTGTGTACTGCAAACCAAAATAGTCCTCTTCTTGGGAAAGTTCAAGTTGGTGAAAGACACAATCATAAATTTGAGAGGCGCGAGCTTTTCTCTGGAAGGTTCAAATCAAATTAGATGAATGCTTTTATGTGTGGCTTAATCAGAATGCAATTTATGCTTAGTCCTAAGATTTTTGAATGTCAGCTCAGCAAATAAATGTATATTGACTTAAAATACCTTTTATTTCAATTTAAATGAAGGAGCTAATAATATAATTAATTAAAAATGAACTAATTAGTAATTTGGGACTTTAGATATCTTTCCTTCAAATCTAAAACCTTTTTGGTTCCTTTATGTAAACTAAATTTATTGTTTATAATAAATATTTTGTTATTTAAAAAAATGCATAGTACTGACATACTGAATTGATTATTACTTATACATATTTTACGGTTTAACATCTCTACTTTTGGTTTAACAATTTTTAAATATTTTAATTTAAAATATGAAAAATTTGTTAAAATAAAAGTAGGGATGGTAAACCATAAAATTAAATAAATCAAACTTAATTGTATTGCTGAACCAACTAATGATATATTTTTTACTTTAAATACATTTGTTTTTATAATAATTGGAATTTAATTCCTAATAGCAATTAATTAAAATAAGTTTTACTCCAATTGAAACAACTAAAAGATCACAACACTATTATTATAAAATATACTTTAGAACATTAAAAGTTGAGTTGAAGTAGAGAAATGATTTAACACTGAAACAAAATGTTCATGTCTAAAATTATAATACTTCTTTACCAATTTTTTATTATAAAATAAAATATACAGAGTTTCCACACTTTTCGCAATTTTAAATTTAAGAGATTTTCAAGGGTTAATTATCTAAATGTAACATAGTTTTGATAACACTTGTATATCATAATATTGTTTTAATCAGTAGGTATGATATATAACAATATGAAAAAACAATTATTAATCTGTCAATAAGTGTGATATTTTGAATGAACCTGTCTAATATATTATTGCCCAAAAATTTTAATTATAAATATTAACATCAAAAAAATTATAATTAATATAGGATTAAAATTCAAAGTGAATGGGATATATTTACATTTGTCAAAAATTCAAAGGGTTCTCAAGGAGCATAAAATGCAAGAGTTTCTAAGGGATAGTGAATACCCTGAATATAAGTTAATTAAATTTTATTCAAATCAGCAATATAATTTGATATACTTAGCTAAGAGTGAATGACATACTGCAGTAGGACTAATTAATAAATGTTGTTATGTAATGTTTATTCAGTGGATATTTGATAATTAAGATATCCCTTGACATAAAGGAAAAGGGATATATATATTAACTGATGTCAAATAGTCATTGAAGAATAGAATAATAATTTTATTAATTTACATTAAAGAAAAATCATATAAAATTATACAAATATTTTTAAAGCAATTTGATCTAAATAATGGAATACAAAAATATGAAAGACTACAAAATTTACATATTTAATTCATGTACACAAGTTTCTTCTATTTAATATGACAAAATTATTTTATATTTATTTAAATATATCAAAAATAGAAGTAGTTGTATAAAAAAAATTAATATTATTTATTTACTAAAAAGAATAATTGTAACTTAACATGGAAACTGTAAATCATAATGTAAATCATTTAAGAATAAATAATATGGCAGAAAAGCATATAATAAAAATTAATTGTGATTTAATATGAGTAATAAACACAGTTATGGAAATGTAATTTATGTTTAAGTTGTTAAATTATTTGTAATAAAGTTAATTTCTGAAATATAAGCTAAAAAATATAATAATTTTTTTACATTTCATTAAAGAAAGGTTATTTCGGTGATCTTTCCCTTAAGCATAGTAAATTCAAATAGCTAAAAATGTGATCCAGTATTTTCTTTTGTTAAAAGTTTAATTCAAATAGCATAGTAAAATAAAAAATATAGAAATAAATTTATATTATGAAACAGAATTGAGTTGAAACAGTTTTTAAAAATATAAAATAGATTGAAACTGAATTTATAAAATTACTTATATTTGTTGAGATAATGTAAATTCATATTTGAAAAAAAGTAATTTAATGTAGATAGATACTGCTTATTAATTATAATAATTTATTGTATGTAAAGGTGCAGAAAATATCAGCCAATCAGAGTCTACTTGATATCCAAAATAGAATTAACATGTAAAGATGATTTGATAAATAATAATGGATATTTAGAATACATTTGTTTCTTTATTGATAGATTGAATCAAAGTATTTAAAGCCCATAAACAACAAACAGAGTTTATTTTATTAATCAAACCCATATTAAAATGTAATTCCAATTTTTAAATGATTTGTTAAACCAAAAGTAAAAGATTATATTAGCATATGATATATCTATCAGTAAAAAAATTAATAAAAAAATATTTCATTATGTTATTATTATACTATACTGCATTGTAACTTTTTTTATTTGATTTTACTACATTAAAAATTTGACCAATAATTTACTATGAATAAGTGTAAGATTGCCATTATATTGTTTTATAAAATATTAAATTAATTTAAAATATTAAATACTTATATTCAGGGTTCTTACACCTTCACACTGTAGAAATTTAAAAGACATTTAAAGACCCAACCTATGGTGAATGGTTTATACAGAACTGAGGTTGCCTAAAACAACAATTTTGCATATACATTGCAAATCATGTTAATCAGTGAAATGCTGGAAACTTTGAGAATTTGTTTTTTAAATTGTTGTAATACAGATACATAATTGTTTGTGGTAAAAAATTGTGTAATTTCCATCTGGAGATCTCAGAAACCAATTTTTGGTCTCCTTTTTATGGAGCCAGAAATCCCTGAAGTTACATTTTCCTTTTGGCATAATCAATCAAATAGAATATTCTTTTTCATATTTCACTGGTATGTGTAATTCAATTTGAAACCTACCTAATGACAGCTCAGCATGCCAGGTTCACTTATTTCCCTGCAACCATAAGGGTTCTGCATAGCAACAACATGAATGAGGTTCCTAAAAAACAATTTTGCATATATATTGCAAATCTTTTTAATTGAAGCATAGGACCAAACTTTAATTTTAGGACCAAAGACACTGAAAAGTTTTTATAATAATATTTATCAGTTACTTTTTATTTATATAAATAAAATAATAACAATACTTTATACTCACAGATATATACTATAAGCTATAAAATATTTGTCATTGATATGTGCCAAAAATTTCGGCATATTAAAACAAATTTTATTTGCTGAAAATGTTTTTGGACTATTCGAATGTGTAATAAATTTTAATTAAACACAAACACTGTTCAAGGTGTGGTAGTCAGGCTTCACCAGGTCTTGGGTCTAGAAATAAGTTGGTTTAAAGCTTTGTATCAATTTTATTATCCAATATTTCCTTATTTTTATAAATGGAAATTTTACAACTTTAAACACATTAAAATAACAAAAATCAATCATATTCTAAATCTGTAGATGGACATACATTATGAATGTCCTTTATAAAGATAATTTACAGCTTTATATACACTTTTTATTCATTTTCGATACATAAAAAAAAATTTTATATGCCAAAATTTTTGGCACATACAATTTTTTAGAAATATTATCAAATTTTATATTCTTAAATATACTTATAATACCTTAAAAGTCTTTAAAAGTGTTTAATTTTTTACTTATCCTTAATAGTCTGTAAAAGTCTTAAAAAATATGGATAGGGTCCTTAATTTTTTGTTATTACCATCAAAAAATGTGTATCTGTATTATAAACTTTTAAATATAAATTCTCAAAATTTTTAGCACTAATTTATAATATATAATATTATATTGTATAATAATTATTGTTCAATATTTTTTTTGGACTTGATGCATATATAATCAAATAGTAGTTATAAACCTACTAAGCTATGAATGACAAATTGTCTGTAAAATAATCAATGGTATGGTTCCTATGCATTTTTCTTAAAAAAAATAGCTGAGACCTTTATTTCTGAAAGACTTAAATTAAGTTTTATTTTTTTAAATACAAAAAATATATGTAGTTATAAATAGCAAAAAAATTCTAAAATTTATTTAAAAATTAAAATTTTTATAAAATAAAATACAATTTTACAATATATATATATTTTTATTAAATATTTAATCTATTTAAATAAATTAGATAACAAGTTGTAATCTCAAAATGTAAAACAGTAAATAATTAATGACATAGTGCAAAAAATTCCCTGACTTTTCCAGACCTTTTAAAATTTTCCTTGACTTTACTAAGTTTTCCAGAAGCATAAGAACCATGAATCATCTATAGAAATATGTAAATATAAAAAACTGCAAAACAACAATGCATTTTTTAAAGATTAACACAACTAAATAAAAAAGGAATTTACTTACACTAAGATAGTATGTGGATTCTGTTTCATCTAGATTGACTATTTTACATTCTATATCCTTGGAATGATTAGAATGAGTTCGAGAAGAATTCTGTGATAATTCTTCAGATAAAGGATGTTTTGCTAAATCACTTTTTTTCCTTCGTCTTGTAAAAAGACGAGTAAAAAAAGACATTTCGTCTTTTATTAAAAATTATAGTATAAAAATTAAATGTTTAAAACCGAAAAACTAAACAAAACGAAAGAAATTATTTGAAATACCACATTATTCGTAAATAATACCTTTTAAAACAACATCATCTTAAAAAATGTCTTATTTATTTATTTAAAATAATAAAAATATCACCGATATTTAATCATAAGACAGGCAATTCGGAACGTTTATAACATTGGGGGGGGGGGGGACGTATCTAAAAGTTTTTAAAAACGCAACTTTCTTACTATAGTTTTTAATTTTTGTGAGTATTTTTATGTATTATTGAAACTATCAATAAGTATTGTTAAAAATAAATAATGAAAAGTAAACCACATATAAAATTAGCATACAGTAAAGCCTACAGTGTCCAAAGCTGTTTTAATGAAATATGATTGCTAATTATAAATTACCAAAATAATCTCGTATTCTATCATTGCGAGCGTCAAATTCTGAAGCAACCATTTTAAATCTAGAAGATCAGTTAGCTCTTTGTGAACATGCAATGATCATGCAATGATTGAAAGTTTCTGAGTCATAGTTGAGGGAAGATAAGCTTTTTATGCGTCGTAGAGCAGAGAAAGTTTGTTAATTTTTAGACGTTGTGACTGGAATAGTCATATAAATACCAAAAAGTTTATGAACTTCAGAGAGAAGTTTTTGCAATGAGGGACGTTCTTTCTAAGCTTCGCATATTGAACTGACTTTGGTCACTTTCTTCACAACTGTATCTTGAAAAAGATCTGGCAACATTTGAAGCTAAATTTTAAATAATTTGATATAAATTCCCATACTGTATGTTTTAACAATGTCCTTTGAAATGTCTATAGATTCTCCAGTATTTAAAAATTTAAACAAGATGTCCTCGCTATGTACCGAACAATTTGAGATGACTTTTGTTCAAATCTACGGACAACATTGTTTTTCAACAGATCAATATGTTCAAAATATTATCGTCGATAAAACAATCTGACATCTGTAAATCGGTGGGCATCTTTTCCATCATCTAACTGACGATTTGGTCGACGATACCGTACAGGAGTACAGGAACGCCTTGTTTTGTCAACTTCTTTGGATACTACATTTTCGTAGAAAGCATCAAATGCTTCATCGGAGCGTTGCCTTTCTAAGAAGTGGATAAATTTTTGAGATATCAATAGGGCATCTTCCGCTGATGTGCTTTTGATTGTAATGCAATTGACATCTGTTTACCAACTGAAAAAACAGGTGGGATAAATGTATTGCAAAAAAATGTTGGAACTTGTCCATAAGTACCATTAAATCTGCACCTTTTCTAGCATAGTCCTCATTGCTTTGATTTACGAACTCCAATGTTTCAATGAGTGTACAATAATTCTCCAAAATAGCTTGAAGAGCAGCAGTATGCACTGTCCAATGTGTACATAATGGTTTTAAGCCACGTGAGTCGGATGTTGGGCCTTGTGAAAGAATTTCTTCAAATAGAACTTGGCGTTTAGGAGAAAGTTTTTTTCTAAATAAAATGATAGATTAGAAAAAGTATTTTTTTTATTCGTGGTATTTTTTGTATTTATTTATTTTCTCATCAGATATGTAAACACAAGTTTTTATTGAAATATATATTTACGAAAAATGTTGACTTATAATTTTTTTAGCTTAATTATGGTATTCAGGCCCTTACAAAAATTATTTGGGGGCCCGGCCCCCTCGAGCCCCCGGTTCTGACATGCCTGTAAAAGGATGTTCAAAAATGACGTCACGCTGATTAAGGGGAGGGTGGGTTGATAAATCCGTGACAAAGCGTGATGGAGGGGTAGAGGGGTTTCCAAAATTGTGACGTCACAAAAAATTTCTGTAAAAGCCGCAGAGAGAAAGATATAACCCAGTTGTATTATATTTACTCTATTTTTAAAGCACATTGTTTCGTTTAAATTAATCGAATTTACAGTTTATGCTGATTCACAAAATATTCGAAATAATGTCTAATTTTCGACAGTTGTACTCAGACCTTTTTAAAGCACACTGCAATGCTTACCCTAATTTACAAAAATCCAAATGCCAATATGAGGTAATCGCCTTATGAAATAAAATTAAAAAATCGGCAGAAAATGTTCCACTAGCAGTCAGGTCTAAACTAGATCATCTGAAAAGAACAGAATTAAAAAGAAAAGGAACTCTTTTGAATTTTTGGAGACAGGTAGGTAATCTACTCTTCATTTATTGCTAAATTATTCACTATTCATTTGCTAAATATAACAAGAATAAATTAAATTCTTTTTGTGAAACTGCAATATTAAAATTTGGATTAGTAGTTATTTGTTTTATCATTATTATTTATACCTGGGTCATTCCAGCACCATTTACCAAGGTGCAAGTGGGTCATATCTTTGAAATTTTCGACATTTTCAGTTATCGACAATTAATAATAATGTATATTTAAAACATTAGACAGAACGCAAATAAGTATTGTGAGTAATGAAACAGATTAATCATATATACATCCACATCAAGTACCATTATACGTAACAATAATAAAAATGTAAATGTTCGGGATTAGGTATAATGTAAGAAATTAGTTCGATATTATGGGAACATATATAGAAAAAGGAGCATATAATTTACATTGTTAGTTTAGGTGTGGTTCATGTTAACAGAATAATAATTTGTCAGCCATTTGGATGTACTCATAGGTAATTTTGATTGATAACATTTTTTAAAATTGTTGAGGAAGTTTTGTGCAGTGTGTAGTTTGGGCATTTTCTTTCTGGTAAGAGCTAATGTAATTTGTGGTTGTTTTCCACTATTGATTTGAAGAGGTTGGCGTCGTATTTTGTGACACATGCTGTTATACTTTTTTTGTCCGTGTTTACAGTAACCCCATTTCTTTGAGCGTTTGACAAATTTTTCGAGTCTTTCACGATCTTGCTTGATCGTGTATCCCCACCAGGCTTGAGATGCGTGCGTTATTTTGGGGAGAATTATCGCTTGAAATATATGGTGTAGGTTTTATTTCGATAGTCCTTGGGATCGTATACTTTTTTGTAAAATAAGGATTTTGTGCATTTCTCAATAGTTTTAGAGATATGAGGAGAGAAAGACAGTTTTGAGTTGAACGTATAAGCTCCAAGGACATTGATTACTGTCTTTCTTGTGATGTTGGGTAGAAGTGGTATACTGGTCACAAATCGTGTTCTAGTAAAAATAATTTCAATCGACTTATTTTCATTAAGAGTTAGGTTATTTGTTTTTGCCAACTTTTGTATGTGATTTAATTCTTGTCTCTTTGATTGTAGTTGGTTCCTGATATAATTAAATATGTATCGTCAGCGTATTTTAGTAGGGTATTTTCTTTGTGTACCTTTGTGAGATCAGATGTCAGGATTGCGAAGGCTATTGGTCCGATAGTTGAGCCTTGCACCAGGCTTGATTGGATAGTTATGTAAACTTGCTGTTTACGATATTTTACCTTCTTGTATAAACCCAAAGAGTATTTTTAAGGCAGCATAAATGTAACAAATTTAATGGTTAAAAACACAAAATAAAAAAGAACTTATGAAAAAAGTACTATATAATTTAAATAATATATATGTGATTCGAATATTTCGTAAATAAATACTAAGAATACATAAATAATTGTGTTACGGGTGGATCTGCGTCCAACACCAACAGTTATATATAATTTGGTTCAACACCACAGTAGCTATATAGTTCTTCGACAAGAAAACTTTCTGAAAATTTAATAATGAATTATTTTTAACGATGCAATTTGTTGCAGTGATACGTAATTTTTCATTATATAACTTATTTTAGCAAATATTTATAGCAACTCAAAAAAATTTGATGTTACAACTATCAAAATATATCTTAGGTACAAGCGCCTGTATTTATAAGTATATATATACTTATTATGTTAGGTTGTAACGTAACACGTCCATGTTTTTTACATACTTATATTAAATTAAAGATTTACAGGTCCGGTATACATTAAAAGTAATAAAATCATTTTTAATTTTTTTAAAATATATCTTTCGGCTATTATTATCTACTTTACAAAACCCATAATTATAAAATTATTACTACTATATATAATTATACATATATTTATACCCCATTATTACTAGAAAGTATAGGTAAATGTTAAATTTTTTAAAAGTTGTTATATTTTTAAATATTTTTATTCTCTAAATTAATTAATTTTTTCAAAATAATTAAATCGCTGATTTTTAATGAAAATTTTTAAGTATATTAATTGAAAATCAGGTGAATTATATATATTAAGGATTGAAACAAATATTTCTGTTTAGATGTAACTCAGCGATTCATAAACATAAAAGTTAATCACCAATATTGATGTGTGTATACGTATTTGTTGATAAATTTATCCCTGAAATATAGGCTGCGGATTCAAAAAATTATTTTTTAATAAAAAAATGAAATCAGTAATTATTTAGTAAATTTTTGTAATTGGTCTCGAATGAACCAAACGAAACTAATACCGCATACAATTGAAGTGCGCTGTGGACGTTTTTTGATCAGTTTGCCGGTCTAGATAAATAATATATAAGTCAATGTTAGCTACTTCACAGCTATTAGTAAAAATATGGTTTGATAAAGATTTCAACATTTTGTCGTTTTGACCATTTTTATTTCGAACATAATTTAATTCAATTTTCCGATCTAGATAAATATTATTACGATATCAATGGTGTTACCCAAATCATGAAGGAAATTTGCTTGAAGGTTTCAGTAAAATTATTCAAGTTGATGGTAAATATCTCTAAGTTCACTATAGTCACCAAAACATTGAATATCCCGGCAGGAATCCTATGAAGAGATTCCGCGTGGTTCCACAAATTATACGCTGCAAAAATTGTGTAATTAAAAAATATTTGAGAAACCACGCAGTACTATGCAGTATATAGCACATGGTATCACATTTCTATAAAACACTGTAAACCACATTATTACTTAATTACTAATACATTTACGTATTTAAATAATTGCTGACTTCATTTTCTTTATTTAGAAAGGAAATTTGTACCGATCAACCTCTATATATCTGATGTATTTTTATTTATTTATTTATAAAAATGAAAATTGAGATTTTATTAACAAATGCTTATTATTTTATTTTTAAAAGTATCATACAATTTGTTTATGTATATTATTTAATTCTTTTTAAATATATATATTATAAAGTTTCAATATTACAGTTGGCAAGATAAACATATACCTAATTAAAAGTACAATAAAGATAATGGCATAAAAACGATTAAAAAATAAAAAGGTATATAACTAAACCTTTGGTCCTGTTTGAAAGGTCCATATTTTTTTGGAAATTTTATTTATATACTATAGAATAAACTCTTTCATATAAATATATACGTAAAACAACAGAATAAATTAATTGCATGTCAATATTTTTGTATACAAAGTAAGTTTTTGTTTAAATAATTCATATAATATATTCACAGCACAAATTTAAAAGTGAGCACAATTGAGCAAATGTTATTGCTTTAAATTCAGTCAAGTTGAGTGCTATTTTTCTGACAACCGATTGCGTTTATTGAACTTCACTTTCTGGAGATTTTGAGGCCGGTGGTTTGAAAAAGGGGTCTCGTGGACCCATAAGTTCTTCTAATTTCTTGGTAGTGGGGTGATCTTGGGCAAATTCATTATCCTGTTACAAAAATAAGAAAGAATTATTTTCTATGGAAGTGTTATTTTTTATATTATAGGTAGGTAGTGTTATAAAAAAACAACATCCAAGAGAACATTCATTGTTTCTCTACAGTAATATAATCTATAATCATATAAAATGATAAAACACCAATATAACTTCACATGAAGATTTTTCAATCTAATTAAGTACAGTATCCATGAAGAAATTGTGCATTAAAATTAAACTATAGAATACACCTTTAATATTTCTAATCGATTTGCAATATCAAATAGTTATACCGATTATTTTTTATTAGAAAAAGAACAAACAGCAACAAAACTCTATAAAAGAATACAAAAATCCATGAATGAGATTGATTATATTATTAATATTTATTGCATTGATATTTATAAAAAGTAACAAATTTAGTCATTTCACAAAATTCAATTTTATAACCATTTCTAATAATTTATCAGTTAAATTTAGTTTAATTCATAGATTAAAACAATAACTAACGATTTTAAAAATATTTAAAAATCTATGGTAGAATTTAAAGATCAATCAATTGATTGATGAAGACATTGTTGAAGTGACAATCTTGACAATAACTACTAAAATATCTCTGGAAGAGTGTCTATATTAATTAGGTATCGATTCAATTAAAAAATTAAAGTACTGAACTATATTACGAATCCAGACGACTGATTCGTTTTAAATTTTGTCAATAAGTATATGATGATATGAATATTGGCCATATATTTGTTTTAATCTTTACAACAGTAGAATGGGTACTATAGGTTGTAAATAAAATCTAGAAAAAAATATTTCAGAAAAGATTCCGTTGCTCAAAGCATTTTCTTTTAATAATTAATATAAAAGGGACCAGCTTGGAGATAATAATGAAGCGAAACATCTCGAAGACTTTATGCTCAGGAAGCTCATCAATGCAGAGATTTCTGTGTTCCTATAATATGGGGTTAGTATGCACTATGTCAGCATACGTTGATAAAGAAAGAATGGCGTTACATTAGGATCATAAATCTAATCAATAAACCAAGGGAAGAAGCTTCCTGCGGACGTAGTTCCAAAAGAGTATAGTGTAGTCAGATAATGTAGTTTATACGGTATAGTATTTTTGGTTTTTACTCTAATGGGGGAGAGTTTGGTAACCTAGAGCGACTATGAAAGAAAGAGATGTCTGAATGGCATGATATAGAATGCGGTATAGTATCAACAAAACTTAATGGGATTTGACATTTTAAGATCGCAATAGAATTTATAAATTCAATCAATTGAAAATTCAAAGCAAAAAGTTCTGTGGACTCACTTTGAGTAGGACCTTCATCAAACCGGTTCCATTCACTTTGGTAGTCGTCATGTGGCTGCCTTGATAGGACAAAGCTTCGAACATAGCTTCGAGTCCTTTTTCCGTTATTTGATTTCCTGTGCAGAAAGTAGAAAAGATGAACATTAAGAGAATGTGGTTACAACTGTCAGTAATAATGTTGAACTCACTCGCAAGATTAAAAAGTATTAAAACAAAATTTCCAGGAATAAGCAGTCGCCCAGGCTCTACATATTTAGCCTTTTCCAGCAAGGGGTTCAGGTTTTCCAGAGATTCCTGATTAGACTGTAAATATAGTTTGTCGATAATAATGTAGCATAACCAGAATTTTGCGATAAGTAATAGTAATATAAACTTATTTTTAGTTTTCAAAATGTACATGTATTTATTTAGCGATACTTATTTTAATATCTAAAAGATGTTTCCTATAACAAAAGCACTGCATCGAAAAAAGGGGTGCAAAACTAAAGACAAGTACAAGATTTTATATAAAATTAAAATGTTTATGTGTATATTGTTACCTATAGATCCTATAGTACCTATAACCCTTTCAATCCTATGACGACAATGTTGTCGTCTACCTATATGCGCTATGACGACAATGCTATCGTCATGCAAAATAATATGTTTTGCTGTCGTTTTTTTACTTTTCCGTGCAATAGATATTCTTTATTCTAACTATCCGTGCATTTCAGTACATAATAACAATAGACATTTATATTATTTATGAGCTAGCTAGATTTCTATCATTTTCGTTTTGTGTATTTTATCGTGTATACGTATGTACTTTGTATTTGAAATTTAAATAATTTATGAGCCATATATCTATCATATTAGTTTAGTGTTTTTTATCGTGTGGCACTGTCGACACTTTATATCATAATTAACTGAAGACATGGCTAGTGCACGCCCAGGAAGATTTAGGTATCCACCAAGTAGATACGGGTTTGACGAGGAAAGCGAAGATGATGTGGAGGTTGAAGAAGGTGACAATGAAAGCGAAGAAGAATCCGATACATCGTCGAATGACACAGAAACCGAAGGTGAGATTGAAACTGAAGTACGAGAAAATGGAGACAATGAAGAAACGTGGGATTTTGTTTATCCTGGAAACGATCATCGCCATGTTTCAATAGAATTCGATATCCGAGAAACAGGATGGAAAAATCTGAACACAATTAATTTCATTCCTGAAGATTATATAAATGAATTTCTTCCTAATTCTTTGTTTGAAAAAATTTCAAAATGGACGAATTCAAGACAAATTATCAGTCAAGCGGCAAGTATGTTGGCCGATTTAGAGGAAATTACATGGAAAGAAACAACCCCAAATGAAATGCGAAAGTTTGTTGGACTTACCCTGATGATGGGTGTTATCAAAAAGCCTACAATACGTTCTTATTGGAACACTGATGACATGATGATTACACCATTCTTTTTACAACCGAATTCAATGAGTCGAGACAGATATATTGCTATATTGAAGTTTTTTAGAACAAGCGATCCGTATTCTACTGATATAAATGTTTCTTCCTCACGTCTTCAAGGCTTTCTTGAAGAAGTAAATAAAATCTGCTTAGTGTACACACCGCAGCAAAATCTTT